>QGOI01006921.1:0-24814 GCA_003313885.1 Boletus sp. MG55 | reverse complement strand
TGTGGCTGTGCCGTTGACTCTTCGGGAATATGCGGGTGCTGAAAGCGTCTCTCCGGAAGAAACTGAAAAGTTAGTAGTATCCGTCACCCAACCACCGCCAGAGATGGCCTCCTTCCAAGCCATCAAAAAGTCTGTAAACCTCGCCCCCACCGTCCGCACCCTTCCCAGCGGCCTCCCCAGCGCACCCCGGCTCAACCTCGCCGCTCGTGCACCTGCGGACGCGCATGACCACGGACATGGTGCGGCTCCTCGCTCGGACGCGCCGAGGTCCTTCGCTGGTGGCGTAAAGACGACCTCCGTGGGCCTTGTCTCTAGGACCTACGTTTGTAAGCATGCCTCGAAAGCAAACGTCTACCCATGCTGATCCCGACGTCCAAAAAAAAGCACCGTCTACAATGTCTGTCCACCAACCCCGTCTCCTTCACACCTCCGCCATCGCAAAGGACGCTCCAGAGGTCCCCGACTTCTCCGCGTACCGTCCCAAGTCGGCCGACGGCAACCGTGCCATGTCGTACTTTATGGTCGGTTCCCTCGGCGTCCTGTCCGCCTCCGTCGCCAAGTCCTCCATCACCGGCTTCCTCGAGACGATGGCCGCCTCCGCCGACGTCCTTGCGCTCGCAAAGACCGAAGTCGAGATTGCCAGCATCCCAGAGGGCAAAAACGTCATCATCAAATGGCGCGGAAAGCCCGTGTTCGTTCGTCACCGTACAGCCGACGAGATCCAGGAGGCCAGGAGTACCAACTGGAAGGCGTTCAGGGACCCAGAGAGCGACGAGCAGCGGACAAAGAAACCCGAGTGGCTGGTCATGCTCGGCGTCTGCACCCATCTGGGTTGTGTCCCGATTGGTGAGGCAGGTGATTTCGGAGGGTGGTTCTGTCCTTGCCATGGTTCGCATTATGATATCTGTACGTTTCGTCTATTTCCAGAAATACTTACTGCTAACTTGGTTCCCATAGCTGGTCGCGCGCGCAAAGGACCAGCACCGGTAAGGAAACCTATTTCTGGATCAACCTCGATAACTGAGACTTCATTCTTGCAGCTTAATCTAGAGATTCCTCCCTATGAGTTCAACGATGTTGAGGGCAAGCTCGTCATTGGGTAAACGCTGGCCAGGACTACATGATATCATTACAATCCATGTAATTCACGGATACACACAATTAGAGGCTTTGGGTGAAACCGTGACCTCTGCCATGCGTGTAGTGTATTAAAATTTAATCGGGCATCGATAGATAAGACACTATATTGGTAAGTTGGAAACTAGGCGTGATGATTGTACTGGGATAGCACAGCAGTTGCATAGCGATGAAAGCATAGAACGTAGAATAAATCTGGGCGCATATATCCGTGAGATAGATGTCAGTAGGCTGAAGCTAAGAGGACAATGAAGGTAACGCTGCAGGCTGGACCCACGAGGAGGAAACACGTTTACCAAGGAAGCGCGAGACACTATTACCTCTGGGGCGTCCCTCGTCAGCTAGCATATTGCGAGAAGGTCTGCGAATAAGTTTGTTCCAAAGGCTTGGAGACGTCGAAATGGGCGGCATTGCGGCCGTAGAGTACGAGGATGGTGAGGGCTGTGGGTGTGCTGCGGTGCCGTCGTTACGAGTGATTGTGATTGAGGCTGTAGGATGAGGCGGGGGGACAGCTTCCGACTTTGACGATAAGGTCGTCCCACTAGGTTCCACAGAGGCTTGTTGCGGGGATCCCGGACCGTTATCCTCAGATAAACGGCTACGAGTTTCCGGTTCATCGTCGTTGTCGCTTTCGGAGGCAATGCTCAAGGGTCTAGTCTTCTGTGCAAACCTTAAACTGGATCCGATGAGAGAGGGTGGTTGAGAATTAATGGGAGTTGAACCAAAGTCCCACGAATCCACGGTACGCTGAATCTTCAGGCTTTCTGGACGGCGACGCCGTTCTTGACGCATTGTGAGTGGGGGAAGCCCGACCAGTATCGTCCCAACAAGATGTGATTTCTTTTTTGCGCCCTTAAAAAATGGGGTCTGCAAAAGTTCAGCTGCTGTTGGGCTGTATGTGCAAAGGAATAAATAATTTGCAAATAGTAACACAGGAACTACTCACCGTTTTGAGGGATCTTTGGCGAGACAGGCATCGACAATCTCCTTGAACGCACGGGAATAACGATGTACGCCTCCTTCCCGATCTAGGGTTGGAGATTTTCCCTGGACACTGGTGAGAAAACAGGTTAATGAACAGATTGCTTATAGATCAGATGAGCGTGAGACGGACGTTTGGAGAAGGATGGCGTGTGCACTTTCGCGCGATTGGGGAGGACGGCCTTGCGTGAGCTCGATCGCAGTAATTCCAAATGACCAAATATCAGCCTTGGCGTCGTAACGTTTTCCCTGAATGAGCTCTGGCGCCATCCAACATGGCTACCAATGACAGGTGAGTGGGCAGTGCGAGTCACACGCAGATAAGCAAGGACGCACGGTACCAACGAAAGACTTGCGCTTGCCGAGCCGTGGTCGTGGAAGCAGGATCCCGTTGTCTGAATACTTGGGGTGAAGTGGGAGGTCGAATTTCAAATTTGAGGTGGGAGAGGGGTGCATGACCGATGGTTCACCATCGTCTACCAGGGGGGCAGCAACGCCAAGGTCACCTACTAGGACAGTTCCATCATCGTCGACGAGCAGATTTGCTGCCTTTATGTCACGATGAATGAATCCATTTGTATGGAGGTAACTGTATGGAGGGCTGTTAGGAGAATTGGGAGTGGTGGGGTAGGAGGACTGACTTGAGGCCTTCCAGGGCTTGTTTGAGGGTACACTTTACGACTTCCTCCCCCATGCCACCGGGCCAAGCATAGTGCATGATGTCTGCGGCGCTGCCTTTGTTCATGAGACGGAGGGCGATGTGCAGTTTATGGCCGTCGATCCAGCTTCCACGCACACGGAGAACGTTTGGGTGCTTTGAAAGGGACATGAGCTGTGTCTCTCGCTGAAGGAGCGCGAGAGAATGAGGGGGAAGGGTGTCGAGATCAAGGACCTTGAGCGCGCACGGATATGGACGAGGGTCTGGGGGAGGGTTGTACATGGCTGCGTACACGACGGAGGACGCGCCGAATCCGATGGGGGAACTTATGGTGTAGTCCTCAGGGCGATCACTGAGCGACAAGGGAGGTGAGGGAGAGGCTTGGAGGGAGATAACAGTGCGAACAGTACCTAAAGAGCTGCCAGTCGTCTTTAACGGCACCTATGAAGCTGTCGGAGACGGACATCTCGGGCGTGGCTACTGTGGTGGGTGTGGTCGTCGTGGATCCCGGTGTGGGCGGTTGGGCCCGACTGTGGATGTTTGGGTGACTGTGGATGTTTGGGTGACTGTGGATGTTTGGGCGACTGTGGATATGTCTCATACTGACTTTGGTCTCGCTTAATTGCCGCGACCTGTTCCGATGCCGGATCCGTGTTCGGGTACCCACTTACAGGATTTGCCATCCTCCTCCTCATCACATTTCATGGCGCCAAAGGAACCATGCGCTAAATATCAGTACGTCCTTACTTCATCAGGCCCAAAGATTGTCCCCGTCCGAGACAATGTTTCGAAGGAGGAGGAGTCTCCAGCAGATTACAACGCTGGTGGCTATCTGCCCGTAAAGGTCAACGACGTCTTCAAGGACGGTCGTTATCTCGTCATCAGAAAACTCGGGTATGACCCTTTCTTTCCCTTTCATCCCTTTCTCATCCTTCTCGCAGCTGGGGCCATTTCTCCACCGTCTGGCTCGTTCATGATTCCCAGTGCGTCCACCGTCCACCCCATTATTCAGTTTTTCACTCCTCCAAGGCTATCCCGCTATTCTGCCCTCAAGGTCGTCAAGTCCGCTTCCCGCTATGCTGACACTGCCCGCGATGAGATAAAGCTTCTCACCAAAGTAGCAGACGCAAATCCTGTCCATCCAGGTCGTGCCTACATCGTCTCTTTCTTCGACTCTTTCACACACCCTGGACCGGAAAACCACATATGCATCGTCCTCGAACCCCTTGGAGAGAACCTCCTGGCTCTCATTGAGCGCAACAAGAAAAAGGGCGTTCCGCAGCCCCTTGTCAAGCTGATCGCCAGGCAGATCCTTCTTGGTCTCCAGTACCTCCACAACGAGTGTGACCTAGTACACACCGACATCAAACCAGAGAACATCCGTATGTTCTTCTTCCCCATCACTTTCATCTCCTTACCCTCCTTCCTAGTCATCTCCATCCCGGACGTTGAGGCGCACATCCTCGCGGAACTCTCTGTATCCCCTTCTCCCAGTTCACGTCAAGTCGGTGTGCCTTACCCTACAAAGTCCCGCATGGGCATGACCATCCCTACCCGTCGACCTCCCGCCCGCGAACGTCACGTCGAGATATTCGACTCACAACCATTGTCAAGCCCTTCGTCTAGATGCGGTAGCATCAGCGCCAGTGCGAGTAGCCCAAGTCTTCATATTCACTTCCCGTCAACCATTTCTCGGCAGGGAACTTCTACTAGTGGACCTTCGAAGCACCCTGTCTCTCCAGGACCCAAAATCGCTCCCATTGACCCGCCCTTGTTACAACCTGGCAGTCCATCCACGGCATCAACCACCTCCTCCTTTTCGATGCACGCTGGTACCAGTAGCATCCTCAGCTCTCCAACAACTTCTGTGGAGAGTGCAGATATCCCGGCGTTGTCCAAGATGGCTTCCATCGCAGTCTCCGACCTTCCTCGGCGCCCGAAGGAGAAATCCCTACCCGACCCACGTAATTCTATTGCGAAGCCGCCGGCTTCCCCTCTTATACAATCGCATTCCCCAAATGATATTCCCCATGCTCCCATTGGCCCATCCTTACTCTCCCGGACCGCCCCTCAGCGAACAAATCCCTCTCCTCCGAGTCACTCATCCACCTCTTCATCTACTACTTGTCCTACCCCCCGGCCTCCCCCAACTCCGCTTGAATATACCCCGCTCACAATTAAGATTGCCGACCTAGGCAATGCAACACCCTCAAAGCAACATTACACTGAAGATATACAGACCCGTCAATATCGTGCCCCTGAAGCTATTCTCGGGCGGCGAGACTGGGGGACTCGTGCCGACATATGGAGTGCGGCGTGTGTTGTTTTCGAATTATTGACTGCCGAGTACCTTTTCGATCCACACGGGCACGGCGAATTGTTTACCAAGGATGACGATCATATGGCCCAGATCATCGAGCTTATGGGCGATTTTCCTCTTGAGGCGAAGATGGGGGGCAGGTATAGCAGAGAACTGTTCGACCACACAGGTCAGTCCTCCAAACTTGCTGTCGAACTGTTTCCTGATGCGTTCCAGGTGCACTGCGCTACATCAAAACTCTGAAGCCATGGCCGCTGTACCGTGTGATGGTGGAAAAGTATTTATTTTCGAATGCTGCTGCCGTGGATTTCTGCGCTTTCCTGGGGCCTATGCTCGCTGTTGATCAGCGAGTGCGTAAGGAAGCGCGAGATATGATTGACCACGAATGGTTGCACGTCAAGGACGAAGAGTGGGTAGGTGTGGATGAGTGGTAAGTAAGCCCTCCGTCCAACAGCCCAAGTTACGCTGGGACAGATACGTAGACATTCTAGAACGACCTCTCATAGGCTATGGCATAGAATCACTTTTGTCTCACATATGTTGCATTCTTTGTAGATCGTCCTCGCTGCTGTTTACTTAGATAACTTACATCATGCATCCAATTCATCCCCTTTGATCAACGATATTCTGCAGCATGACTTATCTGCCATTGCCGCCTCTTAGTAGCACTGACGATTCAGGCGTAGTTTCG
Source organism: Boletus sp. MG55 (assembly GCA_003313885.1). Lineage (NCBI taxonomy): Eukaryota > Fungi > Basidiomycota > Agaricomycetes > Boletales > Boletaceae > Boletus > Boletus sp. MG55. The sequence continues at coordinate 19,027 of QGOI01006921.1, read as the reverse complement.
CCACAAGAATAACGGAATACCAAATTTAACACTAGTTAGGGCAAGTGGTAGCACTCAAAATACATTGAACAACATCCACGGCGATGCTGCGGAAACTTCCTCCTCTGGAACTTGAACATCTATTGGATCTGGTGGTGTACGCGTATATTATTTACGGACACGCATGAAGGATTTCGCTGGCCCGTCACGGTGATCAAGTGCCAAGTGCCAAGTGGGGTGGGTAAATCAAGGGTCAAGGAACGTAAGTACTAAACTTACGGCACGGCCATCATGATGTAAGTTTTTCGGAAAGTTAAAAGATACTTTATGTGGTGATTGAACCTTTCCTTAAAAATGTGTTCCTTCATATTTCCAGATTTGAGTGGACCTACTACAATATTCGCAACAACGTTAGTCGGTGATTGAACGACTTGGCCCTTCTAGATTGCCCACTCCTCGACCGCTGCCAGTCCATGCCCTGCATGCGCATTCCTCGAGATGGCAAACAACCTGTAGTCAATCCCTATCTGGATAGCCTGTAGTGCCTTGAAGACTTGCAGCGTCGTCGTATTGCTTTTACTGGCAAGAGGAGCGGTATGCCAGTGGTTGATCAACTTTATGCTGGTCGTCGCCCCCATTTTCGACCCACTCAAGAATGTGCAGGGCCCCAAAAATCGTTCTTCCAAATTCATTTTAGGGAGCTGATGGAGTAAGTCTCGTCTCGGAAGCTTCGGGGTGATCTACTTAATAGTTTTGCAATCTTACGTGCTCTCCAGAGACGTACGACGATTGGGTCAAGACATACGGGCAGACGTTTAGATTTCATGCACTCGGAAGAGTCAGTGTTACTATTATATCGAACGGAAGGTGTTGTGAACTGTCATGACCGACAACAATAGCACGATTATCGTCTCTTCTCCATCGATTTTCGAGTGATTTCACATGTTCTCAGCTCTCCTCTCTACGAGAAGCCACTGCAGACTCGCAGTCTTCTTTCGAGTCTTTTTGGACGCGGTTGGTTTGTAATCAGATGGTCGTGGTGTCCATGATCTGATTATGTGCACGATAGGCGTTTTTACCATGGAAGGCGAAGAACGTAAGTATTTGGTATGAACCTGTCGGTATCTCTTGGTTATGACTCAAAAAAGCTTCCGGCTTTCTAGAGAAAACTGATCGCACTAGCGCTCTCCACGCAGTCCATCAAGGCCATGACCCCCATATTCTTCCAAACGGCAGAGGAGCTTCGCGGTCGCTGGGAAGTATTGACAGAACAGTCTACATCTATCGATGGCGACGGGTTACCTCCGCTTCCGTCACCACCTTTTGCCCCATCCCCGTCTGTCGCAGGAATCGTGCTCGACGTCTCACATTGGTTTTCTCGCGCAACTTTCGATGTCATCGGTCTTGTCGGATTCAACTATTACTTCAAGTCTCTCCGACACGAGTCCGAGGACGTTTACGTGGCGTATCGCAACATGTTCAAGGTTGCCGATAGGAATCGCGGGGTCTGGGGATTGATCCAACTTTATTTCCCTATATGTGACAAGCTCTGGCCCAACGAGGGATCCCGTATCCTGAACAAGAATACAGCTATTATCCATGAAGCTGGTAAGGAGTTAATACAAAGCAAGTCCTCGCAGGTAATATTTCGGAAAAGGACATAAACGAAAAAGATATTCTGAGCCTTTTGAGTACGTGGTTTTGACTTCACCCGTGTCTGTAGGATATACAATAATGGCAAATTCATTTGGTAGACTCATCCAAGCGCATGTCTGACACCGACTCAGACCCTTTGGATCAGCTCTACATTCCTTTTGCGGGATCAGACTTTACTGCACTCAATGGCCTGGTGTGCACACCTACTTTCGTTGAATCCGGATGTCCAGACACGCCTCCACGATGAGGTTCTTTCATTATCTGCATGCTCGCCGAATACAATGTCATACTCCCCAGAATCTCATGCGGGCGCATTTGATGCGCTACCTTGCCTAAATGCTGTTGTGCACGAGACCCTCAAGTTATGCCCACCTGTTCACGGGACGATGCGAGTTGCTATCCGCGATGATGACATCCCTGTTTCTTCTCCAATTTGTCTGCGATGGTCCGGGAGGGCGAGACTCTCAGAATACGAAAGAGGTCTTACATGCATGTGCCAAATTCCAATCGAGGCATTGAACTTTAGCGAAGACGTTTGGGGACCAGATCATCCAAGTAAGTAAATCCTACCTGGACCATCCGTACTGACCCGAACATATCGCACAAGCCCGGACCGCTGGTTTTCACTGCCACGGACTGCCCGAGTACCCGTACACCCTGGCATTGCAAACCTCATGACATTCTCCTTCGGCCCGCATGCATGTCCCTCAAACAAAGATCTTCACTGCGATACTTCTTCAAGTTCAACTCCACACTTTGTTTTCGAGTCTGCCGCGGACATTCAAAAGTTCAACGCCGTGCTCATACGACCGTATGGCTATGACCAATTCGAACTTGGTGCACGGTTACCACTAAAAGTGGGGAAGTACTGTTCAGCTTGAAGTTCTCTATCTATCATCATGTGGATCTTGATTCCAACTTTGATGTCTGTTCACTGTGTATAACATTTTTCATTCGTTATTTGCAATGTTGTACTTCTATCCACTCCGTCTCTTTTTTGAGTGGCATTTCATGATCAATAGATCTGTATTAGAAGTTTGGGGCGGAATACATGCTCGGAATCTTCGAAAGTCAACAGCTACTGATAAATCGATCAATTATTCTGTTGCATTGTCGATAGATATGCCTCTGAGGGCATTCACAAGGATATCTTCATCAATATTTGAAGGTGGAGAAATCTGGCTTATGACAGGTCCATTTTGTACTGGTTTCGGACTCCCAACCATCGAGTGTGGAGAGTCTGACGATGGATCAACAACACTCAGCACTGTTATGCGACAGAACAATTCATCTGTACCTCGAGGTTTGGCCACGGCCATACGGCTGACCTTGGGGGTCGTTGGCTTTCTTTCGACAAATAGTGGGATTAGCCTGCCCGCTTTACAGGCACCACACACTGCCAGTGAAACGTTATAGCTACACAAGTAGATGCCATTTTCGAGTGCCCTGACTTACCACATTCAGCTGGGCGTATAGATTTGGAGTATCTACCATAGCTAGGAGCAACTGATCAGATACCTCCAATACAACTTCATTAGAGCGGTCAGTTAGTCTTGCTTACATTTTTGAACACCTTTCGCATTCTAGAAATTGAATCAGAGGAGATAGCAAGAAAGACAACAGCGATAAGCTCACTCCACTCATATGGGTATGATATTTCATAGTTATGCCGGGTCTAACATAATTAGTACAAGTATTTGGAGTTATGCATGGGGCTTCTTACAGAAACATGGATATCCGGACGCTTGTGCATCACTTTGTTTGCCCTGGTGAGCATTATTTCAATAGCAGATCAAGTAGCAAAAGTGGCTTGATACTAACCACGACTTGAAGAGTTGACCGTGTCCTTCCTGAGGGTGGTTATCAATCACCCAGCATGCTAAATGACACATCTCGTGAGACAGGGTATTTCGAATGCGTTCTGAATGACCCATTCAAATTATCAATGCAACACGTTGTGCCCGAAACCGCTACCAGCTCACCATCGCAATCCAGGATCTTAGATGCCAATTCAATTTTTGTGGTATGCACGCCCTCACGTGAACTCAGAAATAAAGAATAGTTAACACGACTGGGGCCTTTGGAGGTGCGGTTCACTCACCGGTGCCAGCGTGCTCGTCCCGCAGTTGTCAACAGGCGTTTGCTCCATTCTAGAGTAGTATTCTTTGGGAGGCGATCATCAAAAACGTCTTTGTTGAGCTCAGCAAACAGTTCGGTGGCATAGTTCTGCCGTCGGACTTGCTCTTGCACCTTGTGCATGGCACGCCCCGATTTTTTGCTAGGTGACTTTTGTGCAGCCTGAGAGGGCTTAGGAACAGCGTTCTTCTTTGGAGAGTCCAGTAATGGGTTGCCCCTTGCAATATCTTGACCTACATCAATAAGAGTCTCGGTGAAACTTTTGGTACGTCTAAAGAAAGTCCTGACAACACCTTTGGCAGGAGGGATGCCCCGGATTGGCTTTCTGAAGCCTGGGGGATCATTCCTAGATAAAAATGGGTAAATTGGAACAATATCCTACCAAGTGCGCACAATACGAGGATGCAGTCCTTATCGGACTCTTCGTCGTCACTTGTATCGACATACAAAGGTATGAAATTTTCAGCCAACGGTTGTTGTCTCCTGGGGCCTCCAAACCGTTTCCTTCGTGGCCTTTTGACCAAAGGCGAAAGCATGTTTGGAAGGTCTGAGGAGTTATTCGACTCGCTGTCCGTCAATTCGATAACATCGTTTTCCAAGGTAGATCCAGGCGCATGATGCTCTTTTTCTCTTTGCAATGTAGATCCACACTTGCTGGAGTCCGTCCATTGGAATCATGAAGAAGTTCACACTTTAATGAAATCTCACCCAAAATGTGGCTGACAAAACCTACAGATAATGCCGGTGAGAGCATAGTTACCGAGAGGTTGCAATACAAAGACATTCGCTTACACGTCGTCCTCGGAATCAGATGAGATCTCTATGACTTGGAGGGACGGGCTAGCATTTTCGGCAGAGGTAGGCAATCTGTTCAGACAGTTGCATTTGGGTCGAGTCCGAATGAAGAGCTTACCTCGACTTGTCTTCTTCTCTATTCGGTATCATGACAGTAAATGCAATGGGAACCTGTGACCCAGCCGCGCTCGCAACGCGCGACGCGTCGGAGACTCGGGCACGTGCATGTCGAACATCATCACGTGATGCTTGCTAACCATGTGCGAGGACACCCGGGAAATGGCGTTTCCGAACATGTCCGACTCCGAACATCGTCCGAACCCCCGGACCGCACGCCTGCCACAAACAGGTGCAAACATAGGTCAGCCGCAAGGTCGCGCTGAGCTGCCAGCCGCCAGCGCGCTGCCAGTCCAGCCGTGTACACTATTTTAATTCATCCAAAACCGATGATTATCGGACAATGATTTATACATCCGGCGTGATAATGTGAGTCATCATACACGATATATCCAATTTAACCGGGCATGATATATCCTGGGGTGCAGGATGTATCCTGCTTATCTGGGCACGATATATCCTACTACCCAGGATACATTCCACTTTAAATCCCACTATAGCGCTAGATATATCCGCTAAACGAGCTCCATGCGATGTATCCCGAACCACCATACACTTCCGGCATTCCAAATACGGGAATCCACAGGCAAATCGCCTTCACAGATCTGTTGATGGGCCATCAAAAACTTTGTTGCTGCTTCCTTAACCCCTCGAATCCGCGTCAATCGATTGAATAACGATCCTGGGCTGGCAGCCATGGGCAAGAAGTTGCCTAAAGAGTTCCTCGTCGATCTGTGGGGTGCTCCGTTTGGGCCTTGCTGGCAGTGTGGTGTTTCGAACAACCATTCCTCCTGCTCCTTCGTCCCTTGAGCCTACATTCGTCATTTCATCATGTAGATTACAGATAGTGACGAGGGGACCACGCAATGTCAAATTTTGTCAAGGACATTACTACCAAAAGCAACGACAGGATCATGATAGGATTTTGCATCAGCGGCGATTCAACGCATCGGAGCGGAGCGTCAGCCTCAAAACATGCTATATCTGACATCTATCGTCAGGCATGTATCCATCAACGTATTGGTTGTCCTTCGCTACGGATATATTCATCGTTCACCGACCGCCTCGCATATATCCACTTATCCCTTCGTCCTTCGCTACGTATATATCCATTGTCTATCCCATCTACATGGATGTATCGGTACGTACATGTGCATTGTGAATATATAAAGCCTCCATACTTCGCCAAGAACCCTCTTTTCCGACCCACATCCCCTCTGCAACTGCTATGACCGACGGTGAAAAACTCGTGTTTGTCTACTGTACGTGCTAGCAGTAGTTCCATGGTCACACGCACACTGACTTATCGTGGAAGTGAGGCGAGATGGGCAGGGGAAACTAATTGGGGGACAAATAATCCCTGACAAAGATCTCGACCAATGGATTGAGAACCACCCGGACTGCACGAATGTCCTACATATTGAGAATCTACATGACTGTGACGACTTGGTAAGCAATACATCATCCACTCCACTGGTCGATAATGATGATAAAAAAGCCATTGTTCTTTTTACACCTTGCTCGAGATTCCTCAGTGCACATGTTGCGCCTGATAGCATGCGCTGCGTGTGTAGTAATTATGGTGCTTAATGTATTGGATGGGGAGACAGACTGAAAACTCACACGAATGGAGACTTTGTGTGTCGCCCATGGACCGTGGTTACTTCGACTTAATTTGTGTAATCGTTGATATGTAGGATGTAGTGATATATACACTACAATAAAGTTCCAGTCAGATATTATAAATAATCGTTCGCTTATGTTGCATCAAGTCCACCATCGACGCTGGGCTGAATTGGAATTTCGCAATATATATACTATGATAAAGCTCTAGCCAAATACTAATAATTTTCCGCTCAACAAGGGTTATACATTGCGTCGACGCTGAGCTGAACTAGCATGCTCTTGCTCTAGAGGTCTCTTCAGCGAGCGTGATGAATTGTTGTACTTGCCGATTGAGTTTGCGACCACATTTCGTGTGGTAGGGGTGATGATACGACCTGTGCGAGACCGGCGAACGACATTGTTGTCGTGTACTGACTCGGTGTCATTTCTGGAAGCCTCTTCCGATCTGCCAACGCTCTCCTCATTGTTAGTATTATGGGTATAGGTTACGTCAGGAACAACTTGAGGGGGCAGGGACACAAGGACAGCACAAGTTGGGGGATTGGTATCGGCTGAATCCACCGCCAATTGGGTGACCTTAGTAGGCATAGCGGGAAGGGAAGTTGTAGTAATTGCGTCGACAGTTGGAAGCTGCGGTACAGATGGCATGGCCGTAGGGGATATGGATGGTCCGAATTCAGTGGGTACAGGAATGCCGACACCAGATGACTCGGAGACGGTAGCAGGAGTGGGCGTCTGCAGAATATTCCCAGCATGCGATGTTGTTGTTGACGTCTGAGCAGGTAAGAGCATCGGGGGAGTGGGAAAGGTGGTTGTGGATGCGGTTGCAGATACCGTTTCGTCTAAAGCATCCATATTGAACAGTGGGAGAGGAGGCAAGGCAGGATTAGTACCGATGTCGTATTCATTCAGGAGAGGGAGGTAAGGGTTGAATTCGTCGTTCATCCATGCATCAGGACCGTGTAGAAGAGCGCTAAGCGACCCGGGAGGATCGAGTGAATATTCAGGCTGTGCCTGGATGCTGAAGCTCGGGGGCACGGCGGATGGATCAGATATATCAATCAACGATGTCGCCGCTGGCATGGTAGTGGACGAAGTCAGGGCTAAGGTCGATGTTTCGGATGTATCAATTGATGATAAGATGGCTGGGGTAATAGCGCAAGAATTGTTGGGAAATGTGGATGTATCACTTGGTGATGGAGCTGCTGGCGTGATCGTGCGCGTGGGAGGGTCCTCAGTACCTGCAGCAGATCCAGAGTCCACAGCCTCTGTAGGACTTTCGGCCATACGATCTACGCTTGAGCGATTGCCAGTTCCTGGAGAGGAAGCGGATGTGCAGATCATGATTAAGTGATATGATTTTCAACCATGGAACAAACTCACCATAGACCCGATACAGGAAGTCTCGGAATGGAATCATGATCCGATTGTCGAATTCGGGGTAAGCCTTGCTGAAATCATTGCCCAATTCTGTTTGACCGACATGGAAACTGGTAGCTTTGGTCAATCAACACCGTAGGTTTGTATTCCTGTTCCCTTACCTATAACAATCAATTTTCCCTTGAAGCTCGGGTGAAGGGCCTCCTGCCAAGATTGTGTACGACCATCCAGTCATATTTCCTAATCCGGTCAAGAAGTTGTTCACAACGGCCGCGAGCATATCAAGGTTCCTGTGCAACCATTAGACTCGAAACAAGCATCATGATGTACGTACGTCACACACCTCGCAAAATCCTCCTCGGACAATCTCAAGTCACCTCGTTCGATTGTTCCTACTAGGTCATCCAGTGCTTCACGTCGCTGTTGGACATACTTGCGGACTTGTTGCTTAACCTCATCTGTTTCTGACTGGTAAAGTTCTCGTGTGTGCTTCTTGAGGACCGTGATATCTAGTTTTCCAACAGCGTCTGCAGAGATACCAAGCTTGGCACTGAGTATAGCCTTGATCTTCGAATGGAAGAATAGTTTTGAGTATGCTTCGACCTCCTGAAACGTACGTTTGCTAGCTTTTTCATCTGCTGCAACTTTGCTGATGACTGCCTTCAAAAACTGTGTTGCATTGGAGCGGGCCTGTCGACCAGCCTTCGTGCTGGAGAATTGGTTTTTGAACCGATGTCGAATTTGCTGTTCTCCGGTAAGTGACATCCACAAGCTAAATGTAACAAAGGTGCGTACTTCCTTTCGTTGTGCCACGAACTCGGCTAATTGGGCCTGTTGATTAGTGGTAAGCTCGTCCGAAGGAATACCAGGGAATCGTTTCTCCTTCTCAGGGAACTTTTCGAACCATTCTTCGAACAAGTTAGCGAAAAAAACATGATAGTTTTTTTTCTTGTTGGTAAGGTTTTCCTGGTACTTTGGATACCATGCTGACAGCCAAGCCTCTTCTTCATCTGTCGTCCACTTCCGAGGTGCCATCTATATCTGATTAGTGGTGCATCGAAAGGACAACATACACTCACTCTGTCTGAAATGCTCGAATGGTTGTTTTGAACGCGTATGCAATAGAAAGAAGAACAAGATTGCCCTGGCTTGCCGACTTGGAGCATGCTCTCCTGCCTCCGATATTCCTCGGGATGTCGCGACTTCCTCGGCGCATGGTTCAGCGAGATATATCCAAGCAGCGACAATGATCACATCCAGTCTGGATTACTCAATATCGTGATTACGATCGGTCTACTACAGGGCTTGGAAGGCCAATTCCCTCCGTGCGTACATCTCTTCTAAACTGTCGTAATCGGGTACAATAGCATTGCAATACAGATCCACGGCCGAACGCAACACGATTTCTGTGTATTGCAAGACTTGAATCGCATCACTCAAGTGTCGTCCTGTCCCATACCTTTGCAGGATTTCGGCTCCTTGTGTGCGCTGATCGCGCACGAGACACTCCAGTGTTGATATCACAGTGCGCATCTCCGCAAGACTGTTTGTCTGGATAAACGCATGATACAGCTCATTCAAGACCTCTCTGGCAGGTTTGCCGAGGTGAGCTTCAAGTGGGTCGGTGCTTGTGACATCTGAGAATATGATTCAGCACATCAATGAAAAGGCTCACCCAGTGGATGTCCGATAGTCGTTCGCAATGCCTTGGATGGCTGGTGAAGGTAGTGCTGGTTGGGACGACTTGGGAGGACTCAGAGACCCTTCAGGGCTGGCATCAACAGACTCTGACTCAGAGTCGGCATCACTTTCTGGCGTTTGTTCTTGGGTATGATTGGATCTATGTCAGATTGTGAAACAAGTGAGTTAGGATTTTTTCCATAGAGATACAACTTACTTTTGGGATTTAGCACAGTGCGCTTGATACTTGGCTTTGGCATGGGCGCATATCTTGGCTTTATTACTGTAAGTGGTATTCCAGCAAGTGAGTGAGGCTAGGAGTCATCGAAGGAGTGTCATGTACATACCGAAGATAATACTGGTGGCGATTATTCCTACCAGCTGCCTTGCGCTCAGCATCTGTTTGATATATTTTGGGACGCCCCATTGGTGCCAGTGTGTCGTAGGAGGTAGTAATAGAATGGCAGCTTGGTTTGCAATTTCATCCACAAATGGCGATTGGATTTTTATAGTACATTATTAGTATTTCTATGGGATCTTTATGTGTCTTCACCACCGATGTGTAATATCTACACTAGTACTACTGTACTTCAGTATATCCTCGTCAAGGATTTCATTAACAGCCTCATTTCTGTTCTCTGGTCTGGTGAGACTGAATCGCACAGACAGTTATTATGGCAGAAGGTATACTATGGTGAGCGCAACGAAAACATTATGTCTTGTCCTCTATCTTGTTCCCTCATACCAGGCTTCCATATCTGGGTATGTCACAGATGAGTGCTCATGCCGCCGCGAGTCATGCGCAATAGTCGGAAGGGCCGGCAATGACGGACGAAAGGTTGGCTCCGTTGACATCTGTCACGGGTTTCTAAGTCACTTCGAATGACAGGACGTGAATGACGGAGGGTATTCCGAAGTTGACATAATGGTGAGGAGTGCCACATTATAACAAGTCGTACCTTCGCAAAGACCACAAGCAGCATGGGCAGCAACTCTGCACTGTTAGTATGGACTGCCGCTCACTTACAATGTGCTCGGAATTGCATTCATGCAGGATATGTGTGGGGGGAATAGTATCCAATAGCCGGTGTGTTTCCATGCAGCATGACAGCAGGGAGATGAACAGAGAAGACACACGGAGGTTGTACTACTATGCATATCAACGGATCAGAGAAGGCACACGGAGATGGCATCAATGGTCCACGGATCAAACTGTCATCGGGGGTAGATGTATCAACACGATTATTGTCGGGCGTGGATATATAGATTGTATGCCATGTATCAACGGATCAGAGAAGGCCCGCGGAAACTCGGATGGCATCAACAGATCAATCTTGAACTGTCATTGGCGCTTTATTCAATACAGGCCCAGGTATAGGATCGGGGGTAGATGTATCAACTTGAACATGATTATTGTTAGGCATGGATGTATCGGTGCAGCAGACAGGATCGTGCCCAGATGTATCAGTGGGTACTACGACCACACCGAGGATATATCATGGCTCAGGACTCAGGCTGGCGCTGACCCCACGTACTACCCATTTCCAAGTCTCAACCTCTTATTCTGCGAACTACATACAATGGTGAATATGTATGACACCCGTCTCACACGCAACACGACTATAGCAGACGTGATATTGATCGAGGAGTATCAAGTTGCTTGTGGTGCGGTAAGTAGTGTTCAAGCATCCGCACTGCTTCATAACTGACGTTCTTGGGATGAAGCACAAACCAGAACGTGAATACTTGTCAGCGCTCTACTACGGAGCTGGAATGCTCAATGCAGCTTTGGTCTCACTTGCAGTTGATGACAACTACATCCTGCTCAGGCCATGGATTCCGACTGGTCAACTTGCTGTCGAGCCTTTTGCTACTAGGATCCACCCCCTCAGCGTGTTCATCGAACACTTTCCAGGTACTCTGGTGCAAATGAGGAACTCTGTCACAATCCTTGCAGCTGAGCAGACCGGGAATCCTCAACCGTTCAATGATGCCATCGAGGTGATTATGAATGGGTCGGATGTGCTTCCTATGTGGCGAGGGGACGTTCTAATTCTCAAGAATGATGAACATATTGAAGGGAAGTTTGTCGAGATGGAACTGACAGATATTGGATGGTGTCACGAGGTGTTGAAGGCAGCGATTTGCTTAGGTGTTTTGTAACCTTCCCGGAGCAGTGGGTAGTCTATCAGTGTTGATATATACCTCTGTCAACGTATGTAGCACAGCATGTAGTCCTTGTCTGCCTACATGTTATCATGGAACATATATCCCTCGCTGTCTGCTAACGTGTGGGGATGCATCCTCTTCCTGGAGGCACTTCCATTTCCTTGAATGTGAGACGTGCAATACACCACTATTCATCATGTCCATCCGAGCCAAGAAACCCAAACTCACCAGGCTTACATTACTGCCAACTGCAGCTCCTACCTCGTCGTCGCAGAGTGCAACAGACCATGTTCACCGTCATCGAATCTTCAACATAGACCGATCTGGATCATGTTCAGTGCGAACAAAATACATTCCTGCTACATCAGAAGTGTATGAGCAGGTGTTTGCACATACGCAGGAGACAGAGCCTGAGCCCATGGTTGAGGACCCTTGGAATGAGGTTGCAAATGATCACACGGCAGACCAGTGTGCAAGTAAGGCAAAGACGGACATGGTAAGTGATGCCGTGCTCACCATGATGTAGAGGGAAACCGTTAACCACTCTCATTCAAGGAGAATCCGATTAAACTCTGGCTACCCGAAAGACAGACCTTCCTGGATGAGATGATCAGACTGGAAGGCCGAGGACGGTCACATCATTGGGACTACTGTCAGTGCGGACGTACAGAACCCCAGTTCCGTTGCGAAGACTGCTTTTCGTTACGATTTTCTTGTCAGGAATGCATTGTTCAAACACACCTGACGAATCCTCTGCATCGCATCAAGGTGATTGGCTTTCCCGGTTCATTATCAAAAAGGCATGCCTCAGTTCATGATCTTTCTTAGAAGTGGTCAAATGGTTACCTCTCGAAGACCTCACTGAAAATACTCGGGCTACGTGTTCAGCTCGGCCACCAGCCAGGCGAGGTCTGCCTCAACCGCAAGACTGCCTATGATGATGATTTTGTCATCATTGATGTTCACGGAGTTCATTCTGTAGGCCTCGACTTCTGTGGATGTGAGTCGGCGACGAGCAGGCACAAACAACTTCTTCGGGCACGCTTGTTTCCCGCTACCGTCAATGACCCACGTACAGCCGCAACCTTTGCGGTGATGGAATTCTTTCACTTACTTTCCTTTGAATCCAAAGTCTCTGCGTATGAATTTTATCACAGTATTGCTCGACGTACAGATAACACTGGAACAATAGTTATTCAGGTAAGTCACTGGTATGTTTTCATTGGCTAAATTATAGAGTACTCACACAAGATATACAATTTAGAACAGACATACAGCATTTCGGCGCATGGTTAGTGAGTGGAGGCATCTGAAAATGCTGAAGCGAGCAGGTCGTGGTCACGACCCGGCAGGTGTCAAAGCTACACAAAAAGGGCAGCTGGCCGTGATATGTCCGGCTTGCCCTCATCCAGGAAAGAATTTACCTGATGATTGGACAAATGCCCCAACAGAACAAAAGTAAGTTGCAGGTCTCATCTATGTATGCCGGGCGTGAGCACGTTAACACCCAGAAATAGGTTCATCTACTCCCTTTTTGTTGCGGTTGATGCGAACTTTCGCCTCAAGCGCCGAAATGCCTCATCCGACGAAAAGGACCCAGGTCTAAGCCAAGGCTGGGCATACTTCGTCGAGGACAAAGCTTACAAGGCTTACCTGCACAGCAATCGTAATGTGGTACAAGAGGTAGGAACCTTGTGGCACATCATCCTACATTTGTTCATTGGAAATCAACAGCGCAGCAATTGTGTGAATCATAATGCTATCAATATGGCCGATACCAAAGTAACGAAGGGGCTCGTGTCGTCAGGATGTGGTGCAGTGGATTGTCGACATGACATGAAACTAGTGTGCGGGGTAGGAGACCTTCAGAAAGGCGAACGGTAAGCTCGTCTGCATTGTATACCATGTATCGCAATGGTCAACTCTCTACCCAGCTATGTCAACATGGACTACATCATTTTCTCGGCGCTTGCGTTCGCTCCTACTTCTGAGCTTCAAGTGTTCAACCTCTCATACGACATTGCGTGTCAGTATCACAAGAAACTTTGGACCCGCATGACCTCCCTCCCTCCGTCAATTCAGTTCAACCACGAGGAAAAGGAACTCAATTTCTTCGTTCCGAAGTTCCATTTGCCGGCGCATATTGAGTCCTGCCAGACAGAGTTTTCGTTCAACTGGACACCTGGTGTTGGGCGTACTGACGGTGAATCACTCGAGCGGGGCTGGGCGAATATAAACCGCGTGGCCAGTAGTACAAAAGAAATGGGACCAGGAACTCGACGAGACACCATCGACGATCACCTCGGTGATTGGAACTGGAAAAAAATTACTTCGTTAGGTATGTTCCATATCTCCTCAGGGCTCAGAGACGCGCAATAATTTCTGGACTCGTCTTCTAGGTCGTACTTTGCTTAGGAAGTTGGTTGTTGCTGTGCAATCTCGCAATGAACACGCCGCCGCTGTCCAAGAGCTTGAGGAATCTATTGTTGCTACGGACCGAGGGAGGATGCAACTGAAAAAGTGGGAGATGGACGTAAATGCTTGGGAAGCAGATAAGTCGAAGCCTAATCCCCTCACGAGCAGAGTAGCGCGTACGTTACTGCTTGGGTCGTGCTGTTCAAAGAGCTGATTGGGTGACCTAGCGATAACTGTTGCTGCTGTACGACTCCAGCTTGCACAGCAAGATGCGAGGGACCTGGAGACCAGCGCGTCTGTAGCACTCCATCCTGATGTCACCCCGAGCATATTCGTTTGCAGTGGCTTAGACATTGAACATTGCCAGTGAGTCTTCTTTCATGCCAGTGTATATTCTGGGTGTTTTGACCCTTTTGATCATCTAGACGCCAACTCAGAGCGGACAAGAAATCATTGGGACTGCATGCCACAGATGATCAGCGAGCGAAACTACTCAATCGCTCGAATGCGCTGCGGCGACGTATTGATACCTGGACGTCCATTCAAGCACTATATATGCCTCACATGTCACTCCTGCGTGCGTCAGAGCGACCTGAAGCTTCCCCCCCCCTTTCTAGCGACGAATGCGTACAAAGGAGCAATGCGGATGCCGAAATCCCCATGACCCAAGTCGACGACACTCCTCTCCTCCTTCCGTCGGCAATCTGCGATTCCAAACCATGTGATGTCAAGTTGATGGGGATTGAATGGGAGCTCCGTTATGCACAGGCGAATGATGCGTTGAATGAGTGCCGGCACCACGTCCGATTTCGTACACAGTGTCTCAAATTCAAGGACTCAAATGTACGAGGTCAGGGGGCAAACACGAGGGCACGCAAGACCATTCAAGAGGTGCAAGATCGCTTGTCGCTCAGTCACACAAAGTACAATGATGCTCGCGCGGCCCTGACCACACTGGCTGGTCCCCTCGGGAAGTCGGACTGGCAACACAAGCTCCAAGCTCTGAAGACGACCGACCTGCGGGCTGCAGAGGATATGCTGTGGGGGAGAACGACCGGTACATCAATCATGTCATGGATATGGCTCTCCCATGGTCTCCCTGCTGACAGTGACGTGGCATTGGAGGACAGTATGTGACACTACACAACAAGTCGGTATATATGATACTGACGTTGTTAGCACTCCGTGTGGAGTGGACAAAGGCAAGGGCAAGACGAAATCGATGGGCTGAGGAGATTCAGCTACTCCGAGAGGAGATGCGGCGAACGATCGAATTTTTAGAATGGGAAGCACGGTGTTGGGACGAGCGCGCCACGCTCACAGTGCACGACAGGGCCGAGGAGATGGAGGGACTGTCCGCTTATGCGTGTCGGCAGGCAGAGACCAGGCGACGTATGGCCACCTCATTCTCAACGAGGTGGAAGGATATGGTCAAGGTCCTTCAGACAGGGATGGGCGCTTACGAAGGGATGGAGGATCGTGAATTGTCAATCATGGGGCCTTCTGCAGTCGATCTTCTAGAATTCGAAGATTAGTATGATGTATATTGACTTCTTTGATCGGATCAATCTGTTTGAAAATCACCCATACATGTGATGTCACATCCAGAGTGAACATTTGTCATCGCGATCTGGATCGCGAGCATCGTCATTGAGGATATATCACTCCAGTCCAGGGAGGATTGCTCCAGCGCATAATGATATATCCTGTCTACAGCTGTGTATGATAGCATCGTTGTTGAGGATATATCGTTCCAGTCCGGGGGATGATTGCTCCAGCGCATAAACGATATATCCTCTACTACTGTGTATGATACATCCAGAGCATCACTTGCGGATGTATAAAACGATTTACGATAGCGTCGTAAATCGATATATCAATACACTTGACACGGGTGGCCAGTCTGCCACCACCTTCGTCGGTGTCTTCCATGGGCATTGCGCGGCTCGCCTCCCTCGTCGTCAGCAACCCATCCCTCCAGGGCATCCATCTCGACCAACTTCTTCTATTCTTTGCCATCGCTTCATCCATAAAGACGATGTGCTCCTGATCCAACCATCTGAACACGTTCTCACTGCGGCCCCCACCATTCTCCCACCATCTGCAAAGCACTTTATCGCATCGGCATGCAAGACTCCCCTTCCCGCAGTGCAAGATTGTTGGGGTGCATTCAAGGACGTTCTCTGGCATGCCAGTGCCTCACACTCCCCAAATCCCATTGGTCATATCCTCCGAGCCCCACCAAGTGTTTTTGAAAGCCATGGGTTGCCCTCGGGCTTTAGTGCGTCGACCATCTAGCAATGCGTTTACGCTTATTCATCCTTCCTTAGCTCTGCATACGTTCTATCCCCCACAGCATATTTGTTCGACGCCCACTTGTCAATGTGCCTTGAAACATCTTCATATGATTTCACTGGGCTATGATCAGAGGTAACCGTGCCATGGGTTCGCTCTCCGTTCTGCACCGTAAGTGAATAGTTCCCTCGCTTGCCTGTTCGCCGTCAACATTATCATTTCAGACTATCCATGGAATGAAGTAAAAACCGTTTGCGATGTCGGAGCCGGCGTTGGCACAATTTCTCGGCCTCTGTCGAAAATGCACCCGCACCTGAAATTCACCAATCAGGACTTGCCCGAGGTTTTGGTTCAGGCAAAGGATGTGAGGATTTTTACCTTCTCTATTGCAAGACAGCCGTTCTCAGGCCCATGTAACGACCACGGGGTGCCAACTTTGTTGCATAACACAGGTCTGGGCCAAGGATGCACCTGAGGTGCTGAAAACCGACCAGGTTGAATTCGTTCCGCTCAACTTCTTCGAAGAAAGTCCTGTCCAGGGCCAAGACGTGTACTATGTGCGTGCCGGTTCCCTCTGTTTCGTTCTGATCGGTCCGTTTTGACGTTCGTTTAGCTCTGTAATATCATCCACGACTGGCCTGACGCTGAGGCTGTTATCATCCTGAGGAACGTCAGAAATGCTATGGCTCCTCACAGTCGGTTACTGATCCGTACGTCATTGCTATCCTGACTGTTCTGTTTGACCTAGCATGGCTCATTTCCTGCACTGCAAACAGACGGCACTGTGTTGACCCCTTCCAGCTGCGATTCTAACGCGACATTGTTTGGGCAACGCAAAGGAGCGGACGCTGGCCGAATCGATCGTGTTGGGGTGCGTCGTGGGCCAGCCTCCCTTTTTCTTCATGACCTGTGTTCCTGTTTGGTCCGGGAGAGTAAGCTGCGTTCCCGTGATGAAGGAGTTTGCGACGCGAGATGTGAAGTTCTCTCCTAACGGAAGGAGCATGAAGGATGGATTCACTTATCTAACTAGCGGCATCGCATAAGTAGTGTGTTTCTCGATTGTTTCGTGTCTTTCATGGCGCTGTCGGCCCCCTGCCGACGAGGGCTGGGTATCTGTCTGCTAGGACAAACTGCTTTTTATTTAGGATGTATCGTGTTGATGGGGCATCAGGCGGGTTTTGGGGTATCGTTGGCAGGGCGCCAAGATTGGTGGGGGGTTAATAAATGGCGTATGCGGTGTGCATTGGGCGCCGTTTGCGTAGGGAATAAAGGCGCTGATCACTTCGGTTTGGTCGGAGCGCGTTTGGAGGATGGTCACGATGGTGTCCAGCGCATCTCGGAGGACGTCGTCGTTGATTTGGGGGAGATCGAAGGCTCTTATGGAGGTGACACAGCTGTGCCATCGACGACGTTGTTAGCACAGTTGCGTAGTCTGAAAGTGCCACACTGTTGGGGCTCTCCATGGCTGTGGAGTGAGGTAACGAGCGATGCTGGAAGAGCGAACAAAAGGCGAGAGAGAAGACAAGGGACTGTGGTCAGCGTTCCTGACAAAGGTAAACCGTACATTCTAGCATACTACTACCACACTTCGCTCTAAGACTCTCATTTCATCACTGCATCAATATCATACCTGTTGATTTGTACCATACTATGTAGTTCACAAACTGTACAACAACGTGGAGGAGACGACAGAATGTATTGCCCCTGGCCAAGGTTATTAATAGAAGTAAAAGTAAACGACGCCGTGGCATCATCATCTGAATCAGTCCTTGTTGTGTCCTGGTTGTCTGAGACATTGATGGTGTGAACGATGACGGTGATCGCTAGCGGCAGCGATCGTCCTGTCCTTGTCGTCTGAGCATGTTGGTGGTGCACGAGTGACGACTGCCGTCTGTTATCATTGTGGCGTCGTCATCGTCGTGAGCTAAGTTGAGCGGGCGCATGGGCTGAAGCGCGAGTGACGACGCACCGTGAGCGAGAACGGTCACTAACGGGAGTGATTGTTGTCGTGTCCCCGTCGTCTGAATGTGTTGGTTGTTGTGCGAGCGATGATGATGATCGCTAGCGGCAGCGATCGTCCTGTCCTTGGCGTCTGAACGTGTTGGTGGTGCACGAGCGACGACCACCGTCTGTCGGCATCATGGCATCGTCGTCTGAGGGCGGATCATCATTTTCGTGAGCTAAGTCGAGCGGGCGCATGGGCTGAAGCGCGAGTGACGACGCACCGTGAGCGAGAACGTTCGCTAACGGGAGTGATTGTTGTCGTGTCCTTATCTTCCGAACGTGTTGGTTGAGCGAGCGACAACGACAACGACAACGTTGGTCGTTGTCGATGCATCAGATCGATCGCGAGGTATGAGTGCCTTGGTACCGGTGCGGCTGGTATGCAATGGAGTACAGAGCAATGACGATGATCGCTAGCGGCAGCGATCGTCCTGTCCTTGGCGTCTGAACGTGTTGGTGGTGCACGAGCGACGACCGCCGTCTGTCATCATCGCGGCATCATTATCTAAGAGCGGGTTGTCATCGTCGTGAGGTAAGTTGAGCGGGTGCACGGGCTGAAGCGCGAGTGACGACGCACCATGAGCGAAAATGTTCCCTAATGGCAGTGATCGTCGTTATGTCCTCCGAGTCGTCTTCCAAGTGTGTTGGTTGTGCGAGCAACTACGACAACGTTGGTCATTGGTCGTTGGCTGCACGCCGTCGCCGAGGTAGGGAAGGGTGGTGGCTGGCATATGCGGCACAAGATTAGCTAATCATTGGGCACGTGCGGCTACCT
>QGOI01006919.1:0-24419 GCA_003313885.1 Boletus sp. MG55 | reverse complement strand
AAATTTATTAGAGGGTGGTCAATTTCAAACGCTTCTCGCTTAGCTTCGGCATCACGGCGCAGCTCCCCTTTTGGGCCAATTTTATTCAGATTTAATCTATTCTGCTGCATTTTTGCCCACGGAAAGTCATCCAGTCACCCAATCTCAAACTACGTAGTCTCCATATGGTGATTTCTTCGATAGACCCACCAATCAGAGCTCTCAAATTGGCCTCAGGCGATAACATCATTACTTGTCTGCTTTACTGATTGGCACTTTACCCCCGCCGAACAGCTAATGTGATCGTCATACAACAGGCAGGAAAAACACAGCACAGCTCACTGGAAGGAATTGTCAATATAGTGCGCATCGAGTACGTATACAGCATTCGGATCCTCCGCACTACCCGAGTTTGGCTCTACAACCTGAGGCGGATCTTCTATATAATGGTCCGGGAAGGAACATCAGAACGTCAGAGTCGTGCTTGGGCCCGCCAAAGCGACCTGGTCACCAACAACAGCGTGCGAATGTCCTGTGTCGTAAACGGGAGGCGATGATACAGAAGTGGGAACGGTGGCCAGGGAAACAGTGTTCGACAACGAAGTACAATTTTTTTCGAACCAACCAAGGGCAAACAACTGACGAACCACAGGGTCAGTCAGCTCGATGTACGTCTGACAAAGCGCTGTGTCAGAAAAGAAAGCGAGAACCAATTGGCCACGAATAGTGTGACTGAGCCCCAAATCCTGCATGAGGATGCTTGATGCGCGACACGCAACAGATTCGTTGGGCGAATTGGGTAATTCTGCAGGGGGTGGGGCAGCAGGAGACGGTATTGAGAGTGCAGTGAAGAGACTCTTCATCTCAGCGATGCAATCCGTGGCGCGGTTGATTGCGCTCGTCAGCCCGATCATGGCAACAGTATTAGCCATCGTGGATCGAGCTTGCCTAACCTTGGACCGTCTACTGGCAATGACTGAGGAACTCAAGGATGATGTCCTCACAGAGACGGCAGAGGTGCATGCCCTTGTTTTACCCTTTGAAACCTTCGAGGATGATGCGAGACTAGTGTGAGACGAGGACGGCTGAATGCCCGATGTATCTGAAAACGCATGACGTTGGCTACTAGAATTTGTGGAAAGTGTCTTGGTATGTAAGCTGGGAGGAAGGGTCACGTGGCTTAGGTATGAGAGTGCGTCGTTGGCGGCCGCAAGTTGCACAGTAGGATTGGAAGAACCGATATCTTGTCCAAGCTCGAGCAACTGATCGAAGTCGATCTCGTCATCTGTTGGACTCCCAAATGCGAGGGGCGACTCCATGTAAGAATTGCTCGCTTCAGTTTCAAAATCTTTGCCAGAGCTGATGGGCGGCGGCTGTTCTCTGGTAGGTACGAGCTCGGAGGAGCCATTAAGACTAACACCGTCAGGGCAGAGTTCTTCCATTTTGCGGTAGAACGCCCAACCCATATTCCGGAACTGCTCCATTTCATTGCTCTGAAATCAAGATTGGTAGCATCTACGAACAAGTCCAAATCATGGTGCCACATACATCGATAGTATTAGATCCGATAAATGTATCCCATCCGTCGCTTTCAGCTTGGGTCTGTATATTTGCCCCGAGTGCTGGGTGGAAATAGCATCCAGAATGTTTATTGTATGCATTTATGGCCCTCCATGTTTTTTTCAACTGTCGTAGGAATGTTCAAGTTATAGGTGCTGAAACAAGGCAAGTACGACATACAGCCTGCCACTTGGTTGAGACCGATCCTGCGCTCTTATTTGCCTCAAGGCGTTTCGCAACCTCGTTGAAGACGTATGTTGGAAAGGTGTATGCTTGCGTCATCTTGGATTTGTGTTTGATAAGCTCGTCGAGCATCTTGTGTACTTCGTCATCCGACCAGCGTGCGCGACTTTTCCTCGTTGGCTCCTTGTTCATGATTTCGATTGCCTTGACACCACAAAGCACAATGAAGGCGGGGAAACCGAGGAGGACTTGATGTACATAGTGAACGTCAAGATGGGAACGACGATGGTGGTGAGAGGGCATCATCATGTTGGGCGTTGAGATGGAAGGTAAAAACTTACGCTCCTAGATAGCCGAACTTATAGTAGCCGATATCTCGAACAAGAGACTCTAACGTGTTCATCAACCAATCAGAGAGTCTGAGCGGCTCGCTCGAGTTCAGGAGGTACCATTCATTTTACACTGCTTCGCTGACTCTGGCCATCCCGACCGAAAACACGAATAGCACGCGAACAGGGTTACAGGGCTAAGACATAATTTCGCTGACTACATGATGGAACTTCGAAGCTATTGCATCATTGTAACTCCGTTCAACTTCGAGGTTCAGTATTATTTCAGTAAGACTAGGCCGAAGGAGATACGGTACGGCCCCACTGAGAACAAGACATGAATGCACTAGTCTCACCTGACGAAAAAACCAGCCTCGCATTGGCTTTCGGTTGACTAGAGTTTTGGATATCTCAGTGGTATGTGCCAGTGGTTCTGGCATGATGTGCTCACAGTTTGGGAACATTGGTTGTATTGCAGGCCCATATGTCGCATTCCTTGGCGGCGAACTATACAGGGAACCCCCTCAGGAATACCTGCCCTGCAGCAACCAAGCAGAACGGAGATGAGTTTAGTTTTCGAAGACGGTCCGGGTTAGTCTTTCGGCATTTGTGTCCTTCAGTTTATTGGCCGCCTGTACCCAGTGAGAGTGAGTATACTCACCCGCCGTGACTTGTGGTGATGTCATCATCTCACTCGTACTGACGTCGTAGCATTCCAGTACCGTGAGCGTGGTCGGGCGGCTGGCAGTCGCTGGTATTTAAATACCAGGTGCCCCTCCGTACCCTCCTCCCTCCAGACACACGCTGCGCGTTCCCTCCGTTCTCTGCCATCCTTGCCATCTTCTACTATCCATTGCCTCACTTTCGTCGTTCGATATGGTCTTGTTGATCAAGAACAAACACGCCTCTTTCGAGGATGTCGCTCGTTTATCCGATTCACCCGCTGGCGACTCGCCGAGGATTCGGCTCGCCAAGCTCAGCATGCAGAGCCTGGGGAACGCTGGCGTCCCAAAGGCAAAGTCCATGGTATGCATAGCTGAATGATCACACACCAGACTGCCTGACAAACCTACTGCACTGTAGCCTCATATTAGCTTCTTAGCAGAAGGAACGTCGCTCAAAGCACATCGTACGGCCGTGCTGAGCGTTGACCTTCACAAATTGAAGCCGAGAGAACTCATCGCTCGAAAGGTCAAGTCGGCGAAGGAGGATCTTAGGCAACTTTTCGACAACACGTCCTCGAAGCAACGGGTCAAACCTGCCAGAGAGCCCGGCGACTCGATTTCTACGGAGCTGGCTTGTTCAAAAACAGCCTTCGATGTCGGCACGTCCACCTCCCTGGATTCCTTGTCTTCAGTAGCCATTTCTGTCCCCGCCCTTTGGGACGAACAGGACGAGGATGATCATCTCCGGTGTCTGACTGCTGTTGCCCAAAATTGGTTGGACTTCGAACGATTGTTTTCCCGATGTTGTTCGCACCTTGACCAAACGATAGAGGACGCGAGGCACGACTTCTGCCAGGCTCTCGTCCAATCGTTCTCGGACCGCCTGCCCGCTGCTTCTCCGGTATCTCACCCCTCCGGCGATGTCGTCGACTTGCCCTTGATGCATCCTCCTTCGTCCTCCCCGGTGTATTCCTCTGCGCCGTCTGCAATCACCCTGGCGAATCAAACGACTATGACGCTCTGTTCGTTTGAATCCCTGGCCCCGGAAGACCCTGCTCAGTCGCCCGAGTTTTCCGATGAAGAGCTTAAACGAGAGTTTGACGAATTCTCATTCCACTCGAGTCAAGAGGAGGAGTGGACCTCGGAGCTCGAATCGAGGAAACAAAACGCAATGAATAGAGCGTTGTCGGATATGAAGAGAAAGCTAGCCATCCCCGTTCCCAAACTCTCTTCTTATTGTTCCGACGATTCATTAGCTGATTCCGCCATACACCGGACGCTAGTGAACCCCCCAGCATCCTGTTCTGGTGTACCTCCCAAGGAGGCCGACAGCAGCTCCTCCTACTCGGCCGATCAAGAAGATGAGGCAGATGAAGACAATGAGTCGGTTGCGATCTCACCTCCTGACCCTCCAATCTGGACTTCGACACCCGGCATTGATTCGACCATCACGCCAACCTGCCTTGCTGAACTCTCGCTGTCAAGTCAGACTGAGATTTACACGCCAGGTGTTGCGGTGCAGACTGGGGAGCCAGGAGGCGCTTTCTTCTCATCCGAGGTTGATACGGCTATCACTCCAACTTGCCCTGCCGGAGTCTCACTGTTGAGTCAGATTGACACTCATACTTCGGACAAGAAGCATGACGACTCGGATTTTCGAACAGCAGATGGTGAAGATGCGACTCACGATGTTCGAAAAGTATTAGCTACCTACGTACCCAGACTCCTCACGCGTATCTCTGAGGAGTCGCTCGCAGATGAGTACGAGATTGAAGCAACCGCCGAACATCCCCCGCTTTCTTTTAGACGTCCCATCTCGCAGTACAGAAGAATCCTGTGGTTGAGACGCCATCACGCCCCGCTTCTCGATCACATGGATCACATTTACTCTACGCCTGCGGCACCTCTAGAAGAAGGTACTGGATATTCCGAGGCAGCCTCTTCGAACGTGGGGACCTCCGCCGCCACAACTACCGACTCAGCCAACGATCCTAGCCTGTCGTCTGTGGTGAATCCTGAAAAAACACTCCGCAGGGTGAGAAAGTACACGGACCTGAAGGTATGGCGTTATGATGGCGTTGATTGGCATTCATCTCTGATTCACTTTGGCCAGAATTCGGTTGTGCTTCCCACAGTGGAAAGTATGTCATCGAATGAGACAATATGCGGGACGATTTCTCTACCTGAGGAGGCCCCTCCTCCGGAGTCCAAAGCTCGACGACTTCGGAGGGTTCCAGGATGTCTCGACTTGAGGGTAAGCTCTCCCCACACCTAGTGTAATCTAGCTTATTTTGCACGTCTAGAAGGCTTTTGGTGGGACGGACATCTCTATAGACACCCCGCCTGGCCTTTCCGGGATGGAAGGGCATTCTCTTCAAAATCTTGGAGGACACTTTAGCTTCAAGGCGAGTGTTCTTCGCTTTACGCTCATCATGGAGGCTAACGAACATCTACAGGAACAGCACTGTTTATCAGACTTGGAAGAATGTTGCAACATTCAGCCCGTTTCACTCTCGAGGGAAGATTCTGCCAAGCCTCCCGTTCCACCGAAGTCTCCTGGTTTCCGCTTGTCCCGGAAGAGGAACCCGCCCTCGTCCACTACCGTTCAAGAGCCCTCTGGTTCATCTTTGTGTTCGCGCTGCGACCCATCATCCTCGCTTCTACTTTGGTCGTGCGCCAAGATTACGAGATCAAAGGGAAAGCAGGGTCGGCCACTCAACGAATCAACGAAGGCTCTCAAGAAGCGTCTTGATTCTATACGCATTGATCCGGAGACGATTCATGGTCATTCTCCCCAGCGGTATGTTGCTAGTTTCTCGTTGCCAGTCTTGATGTCTTGATTTCGGGTTTTTATAGAGCTCGCCAGAAGCTCCCGCCTATTTCGTCTGCCACCGAAAGTAGAAAATCGAAAATGTCGAAAAAACTGGAAAACTCGAGAAAAACAACTCAATGCAGGCGATCGTGATGCAAAATGTCGAAAAGCAGAAAATCTCCAAAAAACTAGAACGCCGCATTTGCCTTGTGACCTGTGTTCTGGTTACGGTTCTGTTCTGACTCTGAGCTGATGGTCGTTGACCAACCAGCAAGGACCGAAGTCACTCTCCCGTGGAATGCAACAAACCGTCACGGTAGATGTCCCTTGAATCTCCCCGAGGATCCTTTTGTTACCTGTGGTACGTGTGTTCGAACTGTCATATCCTTCCACGCTCATCTAGTCCAGGGTAGTCATGAGACGCCAGCCAGAGCTGGCGATCAGCTACATTAATGCAGGTACCCGGGATACGACATTGCCAAGCAAGCTCCGCTTGGCTCTGTCCAACACCCACTGCAGGACGTTTGGGACGACACATTGCTCATGTAAACGCGAGAGTCCCAACCAGCGTGCCCCCTTTACAAAAAGGAATCATAGTAGGAGAGCATGTAACGACGATGATTTGCCGTGTTGTAGAACGCTGGGATCTCGTCAAGTGGTTGTCGGCCCGTCGGGTCAGCCGCACAGAGTTTTAAAGGTTTGTACTAAAGAGTGCTCGTGCGTGGGCCTCTACATGCAATGCAGTATGTACTGATCAAACTAGCAAACGAAAATCGAGGTGTTGAATGAAAGTCGCAATTACTCGCAAATCCCCTCGGACAGTGCTCCAAGTTGGACTTGCCAGTTTCCTCATTGAAAGTTGATCGGTAGCACATGGAAAAAAGTTGAGAACATACACGGCTATTTTTCGTCAATGTCCGACAAAGGCTTAGCTGTCGTTCCGTCACTTCCGTGGGGATAAATGTCATATAGGCGAGTGAGCACAGCCGCAACGAGAGTCACGTGACCATATCAGTGCGTCTGTGACGTAATATGCACCCATAATCACCAACTATCCTCGAAGCCATCGTGATTCTCGCTCGCCTATCCACCTTCTTTCTCACCTTGTCTGTATACCACCACGATCCAATGTACCCTGAGTCAGACTTTTACCAGATATCGGGCTATAGAGCCCATTCAAACGGATGGTAAGTCGGGTGGCCCCTTTGGGAACGCCACTCCTAACTCGAATCCAGGTTCAAAAAGTTCGACGACAAACCTATGGCTGGAGCCATAGCTTCTACAAAATCCAAGCTTTTCAGACCTGGTGGTCAGGACTCGCCGATCGAGCTCGTCTTGGGTATGCTCATGCCACATCTATCGCCCGTCCACGATCTCATCTATGCTAGGAATTCTCCCCTCTGGTGCTTCATACCTGTTGATGACGTCCGAGCAGATGCTTGAGTTCACACACAAGAACCGCCTCCAGATCCCAAGGGATCCACGGAGAGCGGACGACTTCCTTTCGTTGTCTCCCATCTACTTTAACTCTCTCGAGGAGTTCTCCACAAAGATTGCAACTTATAAGCAGCGTCCGCGGAACAAGAACCGACGCGAACATGAAGAAACACAGGACAACAGCCAGGCGAATCGAGGGTATGTCAAGACGGGAACAGACGCCGTCCACTACAGGGCGTACTTTGAACATCAAAGGTAGATGGCATGTCCGTCCTTGCCGCGAGCCCGCCACTGACGCGACTCCACAGAACTCTGTACAGACTCCTCACGAGAGACCTTGAGCCAGGCAAGGTCGGGCTAGCTTCGCCACTTTGGTTGAATCACGTGCGTGTCGTGTCGCTCGTGTTCGGAGAGTGGGCCGTCGACAACCGGCCCAAAGTTGCGCGCCTCAAGGACCCTAAGCTGGTCGACGTTGGTTGGACGGACGCCTCGTTCCCGTCTTTTTTCGAGACGCTCACAGGCTCGACAGTCCATCTCAATTTGAAATCGCCCGCGAAGCTGAACAATCGTGGATCCAAGGTAACGTGTGTCACTGAATGCCCCTCGCACTTACCTCGATATTTCTAGAATGCCTACTTTTCCGCGATCGTCGAGGACGATAAAGCGGGACTCTATTCGCGGTTGCGAAACCTGTTCCACCATGACGCAAACGAGAGCGGGATCCCTTTGATAGTGCTCGTGCACGACGAAGACATGGCTCGCGCTGTTCTTTCGCTCGCAGGCATTGATGTCGACTCGTGGCCCTCTGGGCTCTCAAAGCTTTTCCCGCTCGCCCCCGTCAAGGTGTGTCATCGTAGACACATCCGTCGATGACTCACCTGATCGATATGCAGAACCGACGCAGGTTGGAGCAGGACACGCCTAGCCATGCCATCCTCCCGGGACCCAGCGTCGTCGACATGCAAAAGCTCGTCAAGGCCGTGATGGAGATCAGTCCAGGGCATACCGTCCCCGAGAGCGCCAAGGTGTTGCGCATGCAAACGGACACCAGGACGTGCGCCGGCGACGACAGCCTGTAAGTTTCTCGCCCACGTCATTCGCACCGATGGACTCGTCTCGCACAGTTTGCAGTTGCGCATGTGGATGTCGATGGCGCAAGGACCCGCGGTCGACGAGCAGCACAAGCAGCGATCGTCCCACGAACTTGACTGTGAGCAGGTGCTGGCGCCTCCCGAGCAGCAGCAGCAGCAGCAGCAGGCGGACGCGGACGAGGAGGTCGATACAAATGACGTTGACACGAACGATATGGTGCCCGCGCCTCGACCCACGGCCGCAGACGATTTTTCCGACGACGACGATTGGTACTAACGGCGTCGTTGTGCAGTTGAGGACTGTATCCATAACGTGTTGCATGTAGAGAAAGTGAGCCGCAGAATACCGAGCACCTAGACCTATCGATTCCCTGTCTGTATCGTTGAAACGTCGCTGTAGCCTGTACTGTCAATGTGAAATGTACCAATTGCAAAGTCGTCACAGTCGGGTTAATTCGAATGAACTCGAGGTGGCATTGGTTTTCAAATTTGTCAATGAAACAGGTTACAAGTTTGTGATCCATGTAAGAAATATGTACATTCCCGTTTTTTTAAATCTATGCCGAGCACCTGGAAGACACGAAGAGCAACCTGCGCTGGCAAAGGAAGGTCGTCTGGAACAGACGGTTGATTTTGCACCAAAAAGCCACTTCAAGAGCTGCAATGAGAAAGTTGCTGCGCCTGTACACATTGGTGCTGCAGAAACAATAATTCCGGCATACAGAGAGAGAATGCAGCATTCGACTGTGTCCGAGCGACGGGATTACAAGTACTGTCGCAACACACGGTGAACTTTCTAATTTTTTTTTTCAATTTATGCGTCCGCTGAAATGTTTGTCCTTGTTTTGTCTCGGTGGACTACGGCATTTGTTGCAACACGCCAGGGGATGGTTTTTCGTGATCGATCTCCATCCATTGAGGACAGAGTGAGCTATATAAGAAAAGAAACTCCTTATGCTGACTAGGGTAACGATGGCGTGAAATTAAAAACAAGGGCATCAAACACAGGAAGACCAATAACGGAGTACCTAAAGTTTTCGTCGTAAAGAGAACAAGGAAAAAGGTGGAGAGCAATCGTAAGCTGCGTGGGTGTTTTAGCGTCTATTCCTCCTCCGCTGGGACTTCCTCCTCATATTCACCCTCCTCCTCGACACTACCAAAAATGTTAGCAGTAGCCTCTGGGGTTCGGATGCACACTCACGTTGCATCCTGGTATTGCTGGTATTCAGCAATAAGATCTTGCATGTTTGACTCGGCCTCAGTGAACTGCCAGCCGTATTAAGCATACAATGACTCTAACATAACAAGAACACAAACCTCCATCTCGTCCATACCCTCTTGCGTGTACCAGTGCAAGAAGGCCTTACGCTTGAACATGGCAGTGAAGTGATCACTGACACGCTTGAAGAGTTCTTGAATGGCAGTTGAGTTGCCCAAGAACGTAACCGCCATCTTAACACCGCGAGGGGGGATGTCACACTGTGCTGACAGCACATTGTTGGGGATC
The DNA here is from genome assembly GCA_003313885.1 of Boletus sp. MG55. Lineage (NCBI taxonomy): Eukaryota > Fungi > Basidiomycota > Agaricomycetes > Boletales > Boletaceae > Boletus > Boletus sp. MG55. The sequence goes on along the minus strand of QGOI01006919.1, from coordinate 14,856 downwards.
CACTCGACGAAGTATGCGGAGTTCTTGTTCTGTACATTTTGCATCTGTTCTTCCACTTCCTTCATGGAAACCTTGCCGCGAAATACAGCGGCGACCTGTGAAAAGATGATAAGCTTATGTCAGAGAAATTATCAGCAGGCTTACGGTGAGATAGCGACCGTGTCTTGGGTCCGAGGCAGCCATCATGTTTTTGGCATCAAACATTTGTTGCGTCAACTCGGGAACGGTGACAGCACGGTATTGTTGGCTGCCGCGTGCGGTCAAGGGAGCGAAGCCCGTCATGAAGAAGTGGAGACGAGGGAAAGGTACTTGACCGTACGTTAGTCGATACAAAGGCAAATTTGGATGCAGAACTTACCCATGTTCACAGCAAGCTTGCGAAGATCAGAGTTCAATTGACCAGGGAAGCGCAAGCAAGTAGTGATACCAGACATCACGAAAGACACCAGGTGGTTGAGGTCTCCATAGGTGGGGGTCGAAAGCTTAAGAGTCCTGAAGCAGATGTCGTAGAGTGCTTCATTATCAATACAGAAAGTCTCATCAGAGTTCTCCACGAGTTGATGTACCGATAGGGTGGCATTGTAGGGCTATAAACAACCTAAGTGGAATGGGCAGGGTGAGATGATGGAGAAACCTACCTCGACGACGGTGTCCGAGACAGCGGGACTTGGAACGACCGAATACGTGCACATCATACGGTCAGGGTACTCTTCCCGAATCTTGGACATGAGGAGAGTTCCCATTCCAGCACCGGTACCACCACCAAGTGAGTGGGTAATTTGGAAGCCTGTGGTTTATCGTTTATATCATGGATTTTATCGAGTTCAAGGAATGCCCACCTTGAAGGCAGTCAGTACCCTCAGCCTCCTTTCGCACAACATCCAAGACGGAGTCGACCAGCTCCGCTCCTTCGGTGTAGTCTGAGGTGCAAATTTAGCGGGAAATGTACGTTAGGCAGCATGAACGACTGACGTCCTTTCGCCCAGTTGTTACCAGCACCACTTTGTCCAAAGATGAAGTTGTCAGGGCGGAAAAGACCACCTAGAGGACCGGAGCGGACAGAGTCCATAGTTCCGGGCTCAAGATCGACCAAAACAGCACGAGGAACGTATTTGTTGGATCCGATCTCATTGTAGTAGACCGAGATACGCTCAAGCTGCATGTCGTTGGTTCCCTTGTAGAGACCATCCCGCTCAATACCATGCTCATCGGAGACCACTTCCCAGAATTTGGCACCTATTCGACCGAAGTAAGATCAATGAATGGCAGTCATTGTGGCGATGGCTCGAGGCTCACCGATTTGGTTACCGCACTGTTATCGAAAACACGTGTTAAGTGGCATGGTGTAGCAATGAGGCGTTGTGGACTTACCTGGCCAGTCTGAATATGGACGATTTCACGCATGCTAAAAAGAGAGCGATCAGATTGGATTGAACTCTGTAAACTGATTCGACGTTTCAACATCGAACGCGAGGTGAAAAAAGGCTGCGCGTGCGACGCGCACAACACACGGCATGAACGCGATGAGGAGAAGGAGAGACACGTACATTGGGGATAAAGGAAAAGGAAGTCGTTAAGGATGGCGTTGGGACACGAATGGATGGTGTGGTCAAAAACGAGAACCTGCAGTCGGGTCAAGGGTGTCGCTTATTTTTCAAGCGGCGACAAATCAGGTGGCTGTGCTCTCTTTCCCACCACTTGACACGAGTTCTTTGCGTAAGTTACGACATGAAAGCATGTAAAAAGTCGGCGTGCATACACGTCATATCCAGCCATGACACCACTTTCACCGTCGTCCAATTAGTCTATGCGCCTGATATTTGATACCAAGACCGCCTAGCGCAGCCTTGCGGTGGCCTCAAGGCACGCTGTGTTTCATGTCAGATCGGCATCAGTCATCAAATGCGGTGACAAGTAATTGACTGAGCGCCAGTGGCATGCCTGCACTGCGGTGTCGACCCTTTTGTTCGTAGACGTTTGCCTTCGTTCACCATGAGCTTGAATATCGAGCGTTCGAATCCGAAGACATTTGGCAGTTCCCCTGTTTCACCCAGATTTCAACCTTCTGTCCACCAGATACCCACTCCAGGAACCAACAACGAGAGACCACCGCGATATGTAACGCAGTTTCGCTATAGCTTGGTTTTTCGTTGATGATTGCCTATTTTAACCACAGGAACCTTTCGTGCTCAACTTTTGGATTATCGGTGGGGCCGCTCTGCTCATGGTCTGCGTTGGCGTTGCGTTGGAGATCGCATTATACATATCAGATACGCGGAACGGTATGTACATGAGCTGTGATTCAGAACTACCACAGTTGTGTAACGGCCACAGGTTTTGCTGTTCCCGCTAAAAACGTTTTCAGCTTCGTATCCACTCAGTTTTTGACGGTGAGCACATTAATTTAATCGGTGATCGCGGTGCCTGATCATCGTGATCGTAGTCTTTTTTCCCTACACTCCTCGTCGTACCTCTTGCGTACTTTTGGTCTGTAGCGGATTGGATGCTCCGATGGTATCAGGTATGTCAGTATATGATGGTTGTGAGACGGTCACGATAGCTTTCGGTAGCCATACGTGACGCTATCCGAAGGGAAGGCACCCGCCGCACGCAGTATCCTCCTTGACTATGTGAGCTTCCCGTCCTTGTTTTTATGTAAATGTCTGCTGAATAAGAAAATTAGATAGCTTTGAAGTACGATCCTCGTTTTTGCGCAGACATCTAACATACTGACATGTTTCACAGCCGATTGGCCGTCCTTTACCATTCGTTGGCGCATAATCATTACTTGATCAACGTTTCGACACTTATAGCGCTTTCTGCCACATTGCTACAACCTCTGGCCGGTACACTCTTGCAAGTGCGACAAGTTCCCTATACATCTGGTTCGCCTCTGCACGCTACACGTAAGAACTAAAATGTTCACGTGGTCTTTAGACGCTTCTGCTCTTGTCATGGGTAGCCTTGCCCTCTCGCCTACCATAAATAACTTGGATGCTTTCTTAGCCTCCGCAGGAGTAAGTAAATTGCATCCTAAAACCGAATATCTCGAGTTAAACCGAATTAGTTTGCCCTTGCTTCAGGTACGCATATTTCGGCGATGAGGGGGATGTTTTCTCATTCCCGCAGTCTACGGCAACCTGGCCGACCCACCTTTTGTCCACGAGGTCTGGACTGCAGCCCAATTCCAGGTATGATGTATTTTATCTTGCATACCCTCACTGACGCTTCTTGACCGTGTCTTTGCTAGGCTCCACCGGGCTCCTACCTCAACGGTACTCTCGCAGTAAACACCACGGCTATTCAGTCAGAGGTTAACTGTGTTAGTCCTTCTTCCCTTGACGTGACGAATACAAATGGAAGCTACGTCGCATCAGCCACGTTCCCTGGTGGATGCTCTGCAAACAACGTGTTCAGTCCTGAAAATGGAACCGAGCAATATAGTGTCGTCAACGCTAGCAGTTGCGCTTCACCGGATCTAGACATTGTGTTTCAACCCGTCGTGTTCTGGTTCTACCTCAACGCCAGTAGCGCCCAGGTGGCGAGCGTGTATTGTAACCCAACGATGAACGTGTTCACAGTCGGGACATCAATGGATCTTAGCAACAGCGCGCTCGGCGAATGTACGATTTTGCAACCAGCAGAAGGCACCAATAATGTTACCGGAAGTCCTCAAAATGGACGCCCGTACAACGGGTAGGTGCCTCCATGCTCGGCTTAATCAAAGTAGTGTCTGATCTCCTGCAGAGTCGTATTTAACCAGAGCAATGATTTCTACGTTTCTTCAAGAGCAGTGGCCATTAATTTTGGCATTCCTGATGCAATCTACCGCTATGCGACCCAGCAACCTGGAGGACCGTTGTCTGTTTTTCAAGATCAATATGGTTTCCTCAACGCAACCAAATCCATCTATGCGAGTATATTAATACTCATGACGCAATATCTTTTCTAATTTGTGCGCAGACTCAGCATCTCGCCGTGGCTGCCCAGGCTAATTATTTCCTGCCGGGCAACACGACGATTCCCGCACAACTCACGTCTGAAATCCCACGTCTATTTGTAGAGTGAGGCATTTGTGTCTGATCTCCGAGCTCGTTGGTCTCATCGTTGCTCACAGAGCACTTCCGGCTCATATCCTCTCCTGTTTGGTTATCATCATCGGGATTGTCGGACTTGTGGTGCACTACTTTCACAGGCGAGCACGTCGCAGACTATGGCTCACAAGTCCTCCTGGTTCTATCGCTTCCATCGTCTCTTTGACCTCACGATCTGGCTTTGGTGAACTCTTGCTACCATACGACGACGAACGACGGATGGTGGATCAGCTGGCTGGCCTGACGTTCCGTTTAGATCACCGCACCGGTGCGATCGTCGCCGAGGAAGATTTTGGCGCGGCCGAATGTGCCGATGGGGTGGCGTTGTTAGGGCGTAAGAGGCCATACGACGGCCCCACATTCATGGTTGATGGTGATTCCCCGGAAACACTACTCAAGGGATCAGACGATACTCCTTGAAGGAAGATAGGATAATTGTTTGAAGCACTGTTTCTGGCGTGCTTTGCGTAGTTTCTTTTTTTTTTCTTTTCCTGGACATTTATGTATGTATTTCCTTAAGTATCTCCAGAGAATTAATATTGTGGCTCCCATGTGGACTTCTAGATCCGGTGTGATCCGAATCTTAAGACTTAGAATCAGTGCACGCGACCTCAGTAGAACACGTCGAGATTTGGCAAACAGATGTCAACATGATTGCATACATCTATTCGATCAAGATGCTTTTTTTCTCCTCTTCTTTTCTCTTCACCAAACGCTACATGTCCTTGGTGAAGGGTAAAGAGGACGAGAACCTCTGAATAAGACACCCAAACCATGTCAAATCTTCTTCGGCCACCTATATCTCGTTCTGTGAGCAAGGCGAATGGCAATCCGGTACAACCCGTCTGCTTTGCTCCCATTCAAACCCGACATACTCTCTTTGATGCCGTTCTAGAGTTGTCTGATGGCACTGCCTACCGAGGCATCAGCTTCGGTGCAGAGGACAAGAGTGTGGCTGGCGAATGCGTTTTTCAGACCGGTCAGGCATTCTCACCTCAGCGTCTCTCATCGGGTATCAACTGAATTCACCTAGGCATGGTTGGATACACCGAGTCCCTTACGGACCCGTCATATGAGGGTCAGATTCTCATCTTCACCTATCCTCTCGTTGGCAACTATGGTGTTCCGGAGCGCCCTTCTTCTCTTGACCATCTACCATCAGAGTTCGAATCGTCGCGTATTCATGTTGCCGCGCTAGTTGTCGGCTCATACTCGGACGACTATAGTCATTTTCTAGCGAACTCTTCTCTGGGTACTTGGCTCAAAGAAAACGGCGTTCCCGCCATCTATGGTGTCGACACACGTGCGCTTACCAAAATGATTCGCGAGAATGGCTCGATGCTTGCAAAACTCTTGGCACGCAGACCAGAGGCTCCTCGCGGCCGCTTGCGCTCGCTGGTGCCAGAATCTCAGCCAGTCTCGCGAGCGTCCTCCCCGCCTGCGTCCTTGTCTTGGCGGGAGGATTATTTTGACGTCCCTTTCCATGATCCCAACCGGGACAACCTGGTCGCTGCTGTGTCACTAACATCACCCCGAATCTTCCATCCAACTTCTAACTCACGTTTACACCCTTCTGGACGTACCGTCCGCATTGTCGCCGTCGATGTCGGCATGAAATACAATCAAATACGGTGTTTCACGAACCGAGGGGTGGAAGTGAAGGTGGTCCCTTGGGACTATGACTTCGTTGAAGATCCTGAACCTTATGATGGGCTTTTTGTTTCGAACGGACCAGGTGACCCGTCGATGCTCACCGTCACGATTGCAGCGCTCTCGTGCGCAATGAAAAAAGCAGATAGACCTATATTCGGCATCTGCCTCGGGCACCAGCTACTTGCGCTTGCTGCTGGTGCAAAAACTTCGAAGATGAAGTACGGCAACCGAGGGCACAACATCCCGTGTACGGATGCACTGTCTGGCAGATGCTACATCACGAGTCAGAACCATGGTTACCAGGTCGACACAGACACCCTTCCAACCGATTGGAAGGAGTTGTTCAAGAACGCTAATGATGGCAGTAATGAAGGCATTTACTGCGAGAGCAAGCCTTTCTTCTCTGTACAATTCCATCCGGAGTCTACACCCGGACCCCGTGACACTGAATTTCTCTTCGACGTCTTCATTCAGAATATCGAAGCGTGCATCTCGTCCAACTCGCTCGTTCCGATCTCTCTTCCTGGAGGTAGAAAGGAGGAAAACGAAAAGCGCAACCCTCATGTCAAGGTTCAGAAAGTCCTCATACTAGGCTCGGGTGGGCTCTCTATCGGACAGGCTGGTGAATTCGACTATTCTGGATCACAGGCTATCAAGGCCCTCAAAGAGGAGGGAATATATACCATCCTTGTCAACCCCAACATAGCGACCATCGCAACGTCAAAGGGCCTAGCGGACAAGGTTTACTTCCTCCCTGTAACCCCCGACTTTGTTCGAAAGGTAATCAAGTACGAGAAGCCTGACGGTATCTACGTCACATTCGGTGGCCAGACAGCCTTGAATGTTGGTATCAAGCTCAAAGATGAGTTTTCTGCTCTAGGCGTCCAGGTACTCGGTACGCCCATCGAGACCATCATCGCCACGGAGGACCGTCAGTTGTTTGCTCAAGCGATGGAAAGCATTGGAGAACGCTGTGCTCAATCCAGTACCGCTACCACGACCGACGAGGCGATCGCTGCCGCGTGCGAGATCGGGTTCCCTGTAATCGTGCGGGCTGCTTACGCGCTTGGCGGCTTAGGGTCGGGTTTCGCCCAGGACGAGGCTCAGCTGCGCGCGTTATGTAGCAAGGCATTCGCAACCAGCCCTCAAGTCCTCGTTGAGAAGAGTATGAAAGGCTGGAAAGAGATCGAGTACGAGGTCGTCCGTGACTGCAGGGATAATTGTATCACGGTCTGTAACATGGAGGTTCGTTCCTTGATTGAACATTTCCTGCCGTTGGTTGACCCGTTGGCTAGAACTTTGATCCTCTGGGGATACACACCGGAGACTCGATTGTCGTTGCTCCATCGCAGACTCTTTCCGACGCTGATTACAACATGCTGCGGACCACCGCAATCAATGTCATCCGACACTTAGGAGTGATTGGGGAATGTAACATACAATACGCTTTGAACCCATCCTCGAAGGAGTACTGCATCATCGAAGTCCGTGATCGTCAATTTGGGGTAGTTTCTTTTCTCATCAATTATCCAGGTCAATGCCCGTCTCTCAAGGTCATCTGCGCTGGCCTCGAAAGCTACTGGATATCCATTGGCTTTCATTGCCGCCAAGCTGGGTCTTGGTGTCCCTCTCAACGAGATCAAGAATACCGTGACGAAAGTGACTAGTGCTTGTTTTGAACCTAGCTTGGACTATGTTGTCGTTAAGATTCCTCGTTGGGATCTCAAGAAGTTTAATCGCGTCAGTCATCTCCTAAGCAGTAGCATGAAGAGTGTCGGGGAGGTCATGAGTATCGGAAGGAACTTCGAAGAGACGATTCAGAAGGCAATCCGCGCGATCGACGATCAGTTCCTTGGATTCGCAGAGGTGGGCTAGCCGCCTGCACTCCTTACGTGCCACGTCGAATTTATTTCCTTACAGAATGAATTCGTTGAGGATATCGACGAAGAACTCTTGAATCCCACTGACAAGCGTATTTTTGCCATTGCTTCCGCCTTCCATCTGGGCTATAGTGTCAACAAGATTTGGCAGATGACGAACATCGACAAGTGGTTCCTGTCGAAGCTTTTAAACATCCATCATATGGAGATGCGTCTAAGGTAGTTTTGGTGCTGTTCTCCACCACTACACAACCCTAACCCCAAGAGTAGAGACTCCACTATTTCCTCCATCACCAGCGAGACTCTATTGCAAGCCAAGCAACTGGGCTTCTCCGATCGACTCGTTGCTAATTGTATTGGGTCTACGGAGCTTGCCGTGCGTCGCCTTCGTCAGGAAGTGTCAATTTTCCCGTTCGTCAAGCAGATCGACACGGTAGCCGCTGAGTTCCCGGCGTTCACGAACTATCTTTACACCACCTACAATGCAGCCGAACACGATGTCTCGTTCGAGGATCGTGGTGTCATGGTGCTTGGCTCTGGCGTCTACCGGATCGGCTCCTCCGTTGAGTTCGACTGGTGTGCGGTCAGGGCTATTCGGACCCTTCGCGAGCAGGGTTACCCTACAATCATGGTCAACTACAACCCAGAGACGGTCAGCACTGACTATGACGAAGCGGATCGTTTATACTTCGAGAACATCAGTCTGGAAACGATTCTAGACATCTATGACGCTGAGCGTTCCAGAGGAGTCATCCTGTCGATGGGTGGGCAGATGCCGAACAATATCGCTCTTCCCCTTTTCCGACAGAACGTGAAAATCTACGGAACGTCACCAGAGATGATCGACACCGCGGAGAACCGATACAAGTTCTCTCGTATGCTGGACGAAATAGGCATAGACCAACCGCAGTGGAAGGAACTCACCAGTTTCGAGGAAGCGCTTGCTTTCTGTGAATCTGTCAGCTACCCTGTTCTCGTACGACCGTCGTACGTTCTTTCCGGCGCGGCGATGAATGTGGTGTCTACCGGGGACGATTTGTCAAATTATCTGACCCAAGCTACTGCCGTTTCTCGTGAATACCCCGTCGTCATTAGCAAATACATCGAACAGGCCAAGGAGATTGAGATGGACGCTGTAGCCAAGGATGGCCAGATGATCATGCACTTCATCTCCGAGCATGTGGAGAACGCAGGAGTACACTCTGGTGACGCTACATTGATTCACCCGCCTCAAGATCTCGATCCTGCGACCGTCCGGCAGATCGAAGAAGCAACTGCGAAAATAGGAAACGCGCTCAACGTCACAGGACCGTTCAATATCCAGTTTATCGCGAAGAACAACGCGATCAAGGTCATCGAGTGCAACTTGCGAGCCGCTCGGTCGTTCCCTTTCGTATCAAAGGTGACCGGAATCGATGCAATTGAGATGGCGACGAAAGTAATGCTTGGGATTCCTGTCGAGCCTTACCCCGACCCTGGTCTTCCTTCAGATTATGTTGGCGTCAAGGTGCCGCAGTTCAGCTTCAGTCGGCTATCTGGTGCCGACCCGGTACTCGGAGTAGAGATGGCCTCTACCGGCGAGGTTGCTTGTTTTGGCCGCGACAAATACGAAGCGTATCTCAAGGCTCTTATTTCAACGGGCATCGTTCTGCCGAAAAAGAACATTTTGTTCTCTGTCGGTAGCTACAGGGAGAAGATAGAGATTCTACCATCTGTCCAAAAGCTTTATGCTGCTGGATTTAACATTTTCGCTACGTCTGGAACGGCTGATTTCCTGACGGAACATAACGTTCCTTGCAAGGTAGGAGTTGCTTGGCTGCCCCTGGGGGTTGTGCTTATTCCTCCATAGTATCTAGAAACGCTTCCGGAAGGGAGCAGCAACTTGCAGAAGTCTGAATATTCACTCACCCAGCACCTGGCGAATAACCTGATTGACATGTACATTAACCTTCCGTCGAAGAACAATTACCGTCGTCCGGCGAGCTACGCCAGCAAAGGCTACCGCACAAGAAGGATGGCAGTGGATTTCGCCATCCCGCTTATCACGAACGTCAAAAATGCCAAGCTTCTCGCTGAAGCTCTCGTTCGCAAGTTGCCACTTGATGTCTCGAATGTCGACTCCAAGAGCTCGTATCTTACGCATGTATTCCCTGGGCTCATCAACGTCGCTGCCTTTATCCCGCAAATCACCGCCGTGTCCGGTGATGATAGCTTTATCCAAGCGACACAGGCAGGTCTCTGTGCTGGATTCACCACGTTCTTGATTCTTCCTCATGGCGTGGATGGATCAATTACGGATGCCGAGAGTTTGCAACACGTCCAGAATATTGCCGCAAGCAACGCATATTGCAATTATGCATTGAGCGTTGCCACGGCTGATGGCCAGGCCCTCCCATTAGACGATGAATTCAAGCCCGACGTCAAGGCTCTCTTCATAGCGTTCCACGAACCTGCCGGCCCTCCAGGGATCTCCGCTGTCGCAGCTCATTTCGCTTCGTGGCCGACTGAGAAGATGATCGTTACAGACGCGAGGGGTTCCAATCTTGCATCCGTCCTTCTCCTTGCCAGTCTTCATAATCGCAGCGTTCACATCACCGATGTCCGAAGCAAAGAGGACCTGCTCTTGATATCCCTTAGCAAAGCTAGAGACCTCAAAGTCACCTGCGACGTTTCCATCTATACTTTGTCTTTCACTCGCGATCAGTACCCCCAATCCACGATACTTCCTTCTGACAAAGATCAAGCCGTGTTCTGGAAAAATATTGACGCAATCGACGCGTTTTCCGTCGGAAATTTACCCTACCACCTGGCCGCAGAACAAGGACAGAAGGGCTCTGCCTGGTCTGGTATCGAGGAGACCATCCCTCTCCTACTCAGTGCCGTCACCGCCGGACGCATCACGCTCCAGGATATCCGAACACGGCTGTATGACAATCCTAGTCGCATCTTTGGTCTTCCCGAGCAAGCCAACACTCACGTGGAGGTCGTCGTCGGACGCCGTTCTCAGTTCGTGTCTCGTGACGCTCGATGGTCTCCCCTCGACAAGAGCACTGTGGTCGGATCCTTGCATAGGGTCGTGATGCACGGGAGGACCATATTTTTGGACGGAACGCTGTCCCCAGCAGCCATTGGCAAGGACGTTTCTAGTGCCACAATCTCTCGACCCATGGGCGAGTCCCGCGGGGTGGCGGTCCCTGTTGCGAAGCCTGAATTTGTCCCAAGTCATGCTCCTGTGAAGACCATTGACGCTCACCCACCGGCCCATCCTGCGCTTGGTTCACTCGGCGCCCCCATCCCTGTCTTGTCTCACACCCCTCACCCCGCTTTCCACCGTCGACACATACTCTCTGTAAAACAATTTAGCCAGCGAGATATGTACGACCTCTTCTCCTTAGCCCATGAAATGCGCCTCCAGGTGGAGCGTAGCGGAACGCTCGACATCCTGAAGGGCAGAGTTCTTTGCAACCTGTTTTATGAACCATCGACTCGCACAAGCGCTTCATTCGATGCTGCGATGAAGCGTTGTGGTGGTGAAGTCATTCACGTCAACGCTGATACTTCCTCAGTGCAGAAAGGAGAGACACTCGCAGATACCATCCGCACTGTCGGCTGTTACGCGGACGCGATCGTACTCAGACACCCCGACGTTGGAAGTGCGCAACTGGCTGCAAAGTTCTCCCCAGTCCCGGTGCTGAATGCAGGGGATGGTATCGGAGAGCACCCGACACAAGTACGTGAACTCGTTTTGAACTTCGCAAATTATTCACTCTGCCCATCCGCGCAGGCGCTATTGGACGTCTATACGATCCGGTCTGAGCTTGGAACCGTCAATGGACGCACGATCACTTTACTCGGCGATCTGAAGAATGGACGCACCGTCCACAGTCTTGTGACTCTCCTTTGCCATTATTCCGTTCGCCTCAACTTCATCGCGCCCCCATCGCTGTCGATGCCAGCTAGTGTCGTGTCTGCAGCACGCAAGGCTGGTGTCAGCGTTCGACAGCACGAGTCCTTGGAGGAAGTTTTACCAGACACGGACGTTTTATATGTCACCCGACTCCAGAAGGAGAGATTCGCGAACGAGTCGGAATGGCAGAAACTCAAGGATTCGTATCGAGTTGATCATGCCCTCCTGTCTCGGGCGAAAGAAGACATGATCGTCATGCACCCCCTTCCCAGAGTCAACGGCGAGTAACGTGGGTGTGTTCACGTCGTAACTGTACTGACGCTGCCTTAGAAATCGATCCTGAAGTCGACTTTGACTCGCGTCGTGCGGTTTATTTCCGCCAAATGCGTTATGGACTTTTTGTACGTGTCCCACAATCACCTTGTCTATGTGACTAAATCACTCTAGATCCGGATGGCGCTCCTTGCCAGCATTTTAGGAACATTGTAGAGAATCACTGTCTGGTAATACAGCTAAGAACATGAGGGATTCACTACAAATAAAAAAGGCTGCAAATGATACTTACCATGAGATTCAAGAAATTAGAAAAGGAGATTGGAACAAAATGCCAAAAGAGGCCAATCAACTTGAAGCTAACAAAGAAAATGTAAAGAGCATCGAGAAAGCTGTGACAGATTCTAGTGTGACAGGATGTTCGGAGGTTCCAACCCCTCTGGCAGCCAGTGGCAGCCTGTGTGTGTTGAGGGTGGGAGCGAGAGGTGCAACGGCAACGCGCACAATTGCGCGTGTTGTGCCGTCGCCGTTCTGCACGCTGAGGACGAGCCTATCTGGCTGGTGGTCTTGTAACGTAACACGGCAGAGAAAGATTTTGGCTGTTTGGCGAGCTCTAAAAACTACACTATCCCTTTTTCGTCGGTCAGAAACTGGTCGGAGACCTCGGCTAACCCAGTTCCAAGTATGAGATGGCCGCCCGAGGGCGAAGTGACTCAGGGCATGCCAGTGGGTGGCGAGAGGCGCTGTACCCGGCCGCCGGATACCCGTGGTACGTTATGGGTTTGTCACGGGTCACAAGAACGTGACCCCGTACTAACTGCACCTGACACCGTTGGCAGGGGGATTTGAAGATGACGGAAAGGCGGCACCCATGTTGTGAAAGAGCGCAACGAGCAACCCAGCCCGTTGGAGCGTCGACGCAAGCTGGAAAGAGGCTGTGGTTCGTTAGTTGCGATTTCGTCGGGTCCAAAAACTGCTGGGCGATGAATCGATGATGCGGCTACAAGTGGGAATGTGTAAGGTCCGTTGCAGAGCCAGACATGGGCGCATAACTTACTGAACCTGCTCAGCGATCTTGCGTTGGTCTTCGGACCTCGTCCGAGTAATAGACCGGTACGGGTACGAGTTACCCGTACCCGTGTCGAAACCTGCCGTGACCGGTGACGGCGGGAAACACAGACACGCGGGCGAAGAACTGAACCACGCTCTATACGGCGGGGACTACGAGATACGGGTATAAGGGCTGCTGCTGCTCTACGAGGTGCAGCAGCGGGTATATATACGTATCGCATAGCATGTGCCTAGGATGCCAGCGGGTTTACACCGTGCTACCTCTTCGGACATTGACCACAGAACGTCATCTCTTGACGTAGCGTCCGAAGGTTATCACCCTACTACACTCCCTCGTTCTCACAGGTTCTCATGTAGATCCATAGATCGTGCCAGTGTCTCAGAGTTGGCTATCATTTATGTCGTGGGTACCAGATCCCTCGGATCAGTCTGATCGGCCCACGGGCTGTCATGAACGGACCCCTGTTCGGTACGATGCCGAAGTGCTCACGCCAAGCTTACGCTTCCAGGGACCGCATGATCCCAGCATCGAAGACGAAGAAAAAAAAATCGTTTCTGGTGCATACTATGTACAAAAGGATCAACCCAATCTCCAGTCCTGCGGAGATTGCACGCAAGTCCAGGTCAGAATCACGTGTGCCACATTAATCGGTTCTTTATCGAGATTCTTGCGATCAGACTCGTTGAACGGTTGGAAATTCTATGTGGAAGAGTCTGATGAGTCAGTCGGTTCGGCTGAACTCTGTCTTCATTCTTCCGCCCACATCTAAGCCCTGCGAGCATGGGAAACATAGATATAGAAACCTCAGCGCGCCTCAGGTCATTTGATGTTGAAGTTGGCTGCTCCATGACATTATTAAGCGGTTCTGCCAGATCGGCATTTCTATCGATATCACTAATAGTGAATTGTATTATTAAGTAAATAATTAGTCGATATAGTGCAACCGTTCTCAGGATATGCTTCTAGCAGTGCAGTGTTGGCGTTATGAACCAACCTTGACGTTTGCTCCCGTGCCCCTGACAGAGAACCGAATAACGTCGGGGCTCACATGCTTAATGAGTGCATTCAGCATAAAGGCGAAGAATGCTGATCATGGGTTGACACTTTCGGCATCGATTTAAATACCTCGAGGTTGCCATGTTGCGCGGTGTACGTTGACTCTCAATCTCCCGGTATTCTCTCCTCGGTACCAACATGGACCACGACCGTACCCCGCTGGTCCCTGCGGTTCAGTCCCAGCCCGTCGATGATCCTGCGCCTCACCCCGAACCTGCTGAAAATGCCACTTCTGGGTCGGGGGACAGTGATCATGGCACCCCTGGACGCGACCTGCGGCCCCAGACCTCCTCCACAGAACAACCTCTTCTCAGCCCCACGTCTGAGGGCCGTCCTACATATCCCCGTTCTCAAGACAACCCGTACGTTGACTCGGAACGCGCTCCAGTCCCCCCACCACATGCCCGCAGCCGAGACGGGCACGTACGCTTGTCTTCCCGCCGCCAGATATTTGGATCGACCCCTGGGCTTCCTGGAGGTGCTCAAAATGCCTCTGGAATCGATTGGATAGTCCCTGTCGAAGACAAGGGTACTGTAAGTACCGCGTTTATTGTTCGAATCCGTCAAGACGAACTTGGATACGTACCTTAGGCGCGCCGCACCGTAGGCGAACGCCTTCAGGCAACGATAGACAATGCCGCGAGAGAAAGGGACAAGTATGCTCAGAAAGGTTAGTCTGTGCAGGGTCTTCGAAATTACTCAATGCTAACGACAGGCTCTGCTACGACGTTGTCCTGTTCAGCGCTGTGGACGGGCCACATCCTTAATATCGCAATCGGCTTGCAGGTGCTCTTAGGGGCTTTGACGACGGGGCTCGCAGCCGCCGTCACGACTACCAAGCAGGCAAGTTCGGTCTCTGTTATTCGAGGTGTATATTGTCGTTAACCGGAGGGGGTAAGTAGGCACAGCTTTCGACTGCAC
>QGOI01006883.1:1769-12588 GCA_003313885.1 Boletus sp. MG55 | reverse complement strand
CTCCTCCGCCTAGTACGTCCACGTCTTCGTGTGGTGGTGTTTTAGGTTTGGGACTCCTTGGGTGCCCTGCTTCGTCGAGCAATTCACCTACGCCCCCATCCACGACCCCGCCGCCGGCTTCTAGCGTAACTCCTCCGCCTAGCACATCAACGTCTTCGTGCGATGGTGTTTTAGGTTTGGGTGTGGGTTGTCCTGCTCCATCGAGTAATACCCCTCCGGCCTCTCCGACGGATACTTCGTCTGCATCGCCTAGCCCAACGGATTCCTGTAGTGGACTTCTAGGCCTGACACTCGGTTGTCCCGCACCATCGAGCACTCCGTCGGCCTCGCCAACCACATCCTGCGATGATGACAGTTGCGACCTTACGTCTTCCCAATCTTCCACTCCTAGCTTGAGTGCTACGCCCACTATCACCACTTTAGGGTGTGTAAGATACATCACGATACATTGCACCGTACTAATACTTCACTCCCAAGGACGACCAGTTTACCAAGCTCTTTGCCGATTTCGACCGTAATAAGCTTCCCTCTCAACGGTACCGCCACGACGACCCGAACAGGTTCTACAAATGCTACTGGGACTATATCTTTCACTCCTACGGCCACAAGCACCAGTTCGATCTCCAGTAATTCCAACTACAATTACCTGTCCACGCTTTCCTCCCTTTTGGTTAATACTTTTCCGCCGACGGCTTCACATACGGCTACCAATCCCGACCTGCCCTCAACGACGCTTTCGTTGGCTTCGGTAGCTCCTACGGCTTCTCCTTCCGCTCCTCCCCTCCCTAGTGGATTGCCCCGGGTTATCCTGCCACAACCACAGCTCGACGTCAATAGCCTTCCCAGCAGCGATACCGCGATCAGTATTCTGTTCAATGCTTCGCTCAACTGGCAATTCGTGGCAGAGAATGCTGCTTCTGCGGGCCAGTTATTTGAATACTTCCCTGGGGTGGTCGCTACGGCTCTTGGTATCAGTGGTATGTTTTTCAAATCAGTACTGAATTGTCCGCCAAATTGATTCCGTGACAGTCGGAGAAGTTCAAAACTATGAGTTGGTGGTGTACGAGCCCTCGTCATATAACGGGCCTGCGGATGTCGCCCAGCTTGGAACAATCTGGCAAGGTTACATCCCAAGCAACGATGTTTCCACGCTTGCCAGCCTTATCTCGAACCAGAAATCCAGCTTTTACACCGCTCAAGTTGGCACTATCCCTTCGGAGCTAGCGGCGTGCGTTGATCCAAGTTTGCAACTGAATGCCATCGGAGGTCCGACAGCTGGCGGAGGTAGCAGCACTGCGTCCTCGTCCAGTGGATCTAATGTTCGCCAAGACGCGATCATCGGTGTCGTCAGCTCCCTCGGTGCCATAGCAATCATGATCGTGGCATATGTGGGTTACAGAGCTTACCAAAGACGCCGCGCGCAAGCCCATAGACGTCTCTCCGACCACGTCGGCTATGTTGGTGTACGACCGGACGGTCAAGAGTTCGATCGGGACAGCGTTGGCGGTCAACGGCGGAGGAGCTTCTACTACGCCGAAGATAGTTTGAGGGGCTTCCAATCTACACGTGCAGACGAAGACGGTTACGATCACCACGTCACAAACATGCGGGAACGCCGTGCGGTGCAGCCAGGCACTATTTCCACACCCATATTGCGGGAGAGCACCATGAACTGGTGATCAATACCACGTTTTACTTTTACTTTTGTTTTACCATCTTTCGTCGGACCGCACCACCCTCCATACCCTTGTTCCTTTGTGCCTCTCAGCTCATCCCTAACCACCTCAGCTCCGAACGCTATCTTTATCCATCTTTTTTTACTTTGCTTTCATATATTTTTTTGTTCAGAGATCTTTCTTTCTGTTCTATTTCTTGTGAAGCCGGGTTCTGTTGGCGCCTTATTTATGCATTTCTGGATGCTTATAGGTAGGCCACGACGGCTCGGTTGTTCGACGCGGTCGACGGCCTCCTCGCTGCAGACTATTATTTAAAAAAAAGGCACGAGGGGGTTCGATCGACCGCCGACATGTGTAGTTATGCGAAATTGCAACGACGTCGGGCTGGCCTGCGCTCGCTCCTTTCTAGACTTGCGGCGTTGTACCTGTAACAAACATGCCGCGTTGCGCGGGCGGTGCATGTGCAACTAGTAGAATCCATCGTTTTCTTCCGTCGACGTCCTGCAAACTTGTTTTTTTTTTCCAGTTCTGCTCTCATTGACGTGTTCACTTACGCTCGTTTGTCTTTTTCGCGTTGTTACTTACTAATGTCTAAGTATCGCTAGAGGGGATCTTGAATGAGATGGCAGCCTAGTTTCGATCTGGATTCTGAATCGGTGTGTGATTTCGCAAAGACTCTACAACTATGATACAGCGAACGAAAACGTGAATTCGAGGGCAAGCGCAGCTGCCGCAGCAGACGATCGACGGCGACGAACAGAGAAGAAAAGCAAAGTGAAAAAAAAGAGCCAAGGGTGTGCTACGACCCCACGTCCGACGCAGGCTGACGCGCGTCTGCGACCCTCGTCAAGAACCGTTCGAGCACGGCTTTTCCCCGCCGAAGGTTGGCGAGCGAGATCCGCTCGTTGGGTAGATGTGCTCGGTCCTGAGGGACACGATCATTGAGCGTTCCCGTCCACGCAACTGTGACACGACGAGAGAGAGAGAGAGAGACACGCACGGAGCTCTGACCGAGCGGCAGGTGGAGCGCTCGGCATCGAAACGTCTTTTCGAGGCAGGGCACGGACGGGATGGACTGGCGACCGAAAAAAAGGGGTGTGTCGTGACTCGTCAGGCGCGTACTCTGGACGAAGAGGAGGAGATACGTACGCCGCCTTCACGGATGCGGAGGGGTTCGACGCCCCATTCTTCTCGTACGGCTGTTTCGAGCGCTTTGAACCACGGGTCGTCGAGATCGCCTAGCCACCAGTCCGCGGTGTGATCGATGGTGACCTGCTCAGAGCATGTATATGGGTGAGACATGAACGGCGACGCTCCGGACCGTCACGAGGGCGGGGAAAGACGCACGGAAAGCGTGTTTGGCGACTGGAACGCGTCAAAGGAAGCGTCGAGGTGGGAGACCAGCGCGCGCGAGACCGTCTCTAGATCTTGGTCTGGCACGATGCGCAGCGATAGCTTGGTCGTCACCTTTCCGGGGATGACGGTGGGATCTGTGTGTCGATCCATGAACGCGACGATCGGCGGGGGTCGATCGCGGCAACTTACTTCCAGGACCTGAGACCGAGATGTTGTGGACCGTGAGCGAGGGTTCGCGCCACCGTGAGGAGAGGACTGAGGCGGGACTGTTCGCCACCAACGACAACAGCTCGTAGAGTCGTTTTTCGTCTTCGGTTTGGGGGCGAACGCTATCGTCTGAGATCAAGATGAGTCCGCAGCAATGTTAGTAGAGACCGAACAGCGCACAAAAACCTGGGATGGCAACATTATGCTGACCATCCGTCAGCGTTGCAAGTAGGCGGATCCTAGAGATGAACGTCCAAAAATGGCTGTGCTATTATTGGACGTGTACCTACATGTCAAGCATGGGTTCAGTCGTAGCTCCTCCTTCGATACCAGAATGCTGATCCGGAGCGCCACTGGTGATCTAAGCGACGTCTAGAACAAAAAGCGCGCGTAAATTGTGAAGACATACCTCTAGGGTAGCATGGACAACCCCACGCAACCCATACGTGATGCAGGGCGGATACTCTGTTATCCAAGTAGAGTTGCTGCACGGATGAGTCAAAAAAGCTCAATGAGCGTGTAGTGAGATGATACCTGAGCAAAATGGCATCGATGTCCCCGATTTGAGACTAGACGAATAAGGATGTATTAAAAGCACAAAGAGATCAAGTCAAACCTTGTGTGCCGAAACGGCGTCCATGAACCCGGGACTGCCTGCCTCTTCCTCACCCTCGATCAGAAATACTAGATCGACACCAAGAGCCCGCTTCCTCAATAATTCGGCGGCAGCGCATGCCACTGCCATGATAGGCCCCTTGTTATCCGTGACACCACGACCATACAGGTATCCATTTCGTCCAGTGACAGTAAACGGGTCAGAGTCCCAGCCCTCCCGCGGAGCTGAGATGACGTCATAATGCCTGAAGAGATTTAGAACGCGTAAACAAGAAACGAGTAGTGCTGCTCTACCCATAAAACAGTATCCGAGGTTTAGGGTGTTTACCTCGCGTTCCGTGAAAGGTGGACAAGACCAGTGGACTCCCGTTCTGTTTGGTGGGCAACTGTTCGAGGTCAGAACTCGATTACCAGTTACCGTACAAAACAAAAGCCTTACTAGGGTGGACTCGGCGCCGAGTTGGTGCAAACACTTATTCAACCAGATAGCTGCCTGGCGACAATCTTCGAGATGCAAAGGATCAGAACTGACACTCGGGATAGAGACAAAGGTTGATAGTGCATAGGTCATGATATCTGCAAATCGACTGTAAGCAATATTGAGTTCAAATCGCAGGCCGCGCACCATGACCATCGTCTTCAGCTTCAGGAAGACTATTCTCTGAAGGTGGGGCAAAGGTCCTTTTCGATGGCGAGTCAATATCCCAAATCTGGTGGAATGTGAGGTACGAACGTCAAGTAATGAGATGAAGAGCTTACCTTCACAAACCCGTCATTGGCACCTGAGACTAGTACGAATCCATTTCCCCGAGACGAACGGGCTATGATAGATGAAAGTACAATCCCTTCATGGGCACTCCATGACGCGGTACAATTAAATGTGGGCGACCATCGCTTAAATCCATGGAGGTTAATGTATTGGGATGCCCAGTCCGCTTTAAGCACTAACCTGTATTTGACCATTCGAGGAACACGTGTAAAGCTCGGAATGCATCATGGAAAGTGACAATATGTCATTGTTCTGGCATGCATAATGAACTCCTGCTTGAAACCATGCAAGGAAGATTTTGACTGACTTCCTGGATTATGATACTTCGGACTAGCGTCCTGGTCTCAAGATCGAATACCTGAACGTATCCTTCTTGACACCCCGCAAAGATGGTATCACCGCTAACCACGAGGGCCAAGACTGCGCCATGATTACATTCAAACGTATGTTTTGGCACCAGACCAGAGGAAGTGCACGTCCATATCTAGTGAGGGGTGAGCATGGTCGTCGTTAGATCAATATATGTCTTACCTTGACTGTCTCATCGCCACCACCTGTTAACAGATGATAGGTCGCGTCAGGTTGTAATGCAATGTCGTCGGAACCTGTTCTCTGAGATGGCATCATCGCCATACAGTATACATATCCGAAGTGTGCGGAATCGAGGACGTTGGAAGCAGGAATTTCAATCACGTTTTTGCAATAAGGGTTTGCGTCCAAGGGATGGGAAAAGCTAAGGTTGTTCGCCAGGAGATCGGCGGGCTTATGAGTGTACTGAGGATAACTGTCAAAGAATTTGTGCGCTTTGCGAGTTGGAGTGGATGTGCCAGAACTGGACTGTTCATAGGGTGATCGGCTGACGGCTCGCTGACCAAAGTCGAACCATTGTATCGAGGTGTTCTGGCAGCCGAGATAGATGGTCCTCAGAATAGGATTCCAAGCCAGAGAGAAGAGATCGCCTGCCCCGGTCTCTCGATAGGGATGAAGGACATATATCGCGGCAAACGTTTCTGTGGACCATATCTGATCTGGTCTGATTGTGAACGATCACTGTGGAACAATAGCACATACCCTAACAGTACTATCGCCTACGAAATGTCAGAAATCTAATGTCATAGAAGCGCGCGATGCCTACCCGAAGCGCTGAATAGCCACTGTTTCTGTTCTGCAAGTTCCAAAGCGAGTATGCTTCCCGTATGACCGCGGAGACTAGTTTCGAGTGTGTACGATTGCTTGTCCCAAACCTACTGACGTCAAGGAGCTGGTAAACGGAATTACAGAAGAAGACTGACCGAAATATCTTGACACTGGCCACCGACGAAGATGTGACGAGCATCAGCTATTAGACTGAGGACAGACTTGTTTTCATCGCGCAAAGAATGCAAAAGTCGTGGAGATGAGAGTGAGGGTGCAGGTTTGCTGACAGAGGCTTCGGAACTGGACATGAGCAAAGACTGGGGAAGTACGACCAGAGAATTGACGCACGCGAGGGCACTTTTACGTTCATCCTGCACCACGGTCGCGTGAACAGCCGGACTTAGTGGACTTTGACCCTCTTTCTCTAGTTCCGTTTGGATCCGGGTTGAAACGAGAGACGTTCGACGGGGGTGTGAAGCTGACCAGTACTAGTCCTAAGGAATTGGCACTGTAATAAGTGACGAGATGGTCTGATCAAGTAAGTATCGCGATGAGAATTCGTGAAGGGGGCTTTTAAGGTCTTCCACCGACCGCCACCGGCCATCTGCGACCCGAATGGCGTCAGAAAGGGCGCGATTGGCGAAAGACAAGGTGGGTGAGGGGAAGCGTCATCATATCGGTCTCTTACTCGTGATACTTGGCCAGGGAAATGCGGCGTTCAAGGCTGCCAACTATCCCACCGCGATTGGCCACTATACCGACGCCATCCTTGCCGACAGCACTGACCACACGTTCTTCCTCAACCGCGCAGCGGCGTATCTCAAACTAGGCAAGTACGTCCATCGTAAACCCATCCCAAAGCTGCTCCATGCGGCTGATCAGTTTCTCTGCAGATCCGAGGATGCGGAGACGGATTGCACCAAAGTTTTGGCGTTGAACCCCAGTAATGTCAAAGCACTCTTCAGAAGGGGTCAAGCACGTAGAGCTCTTGGGAACCTAGGTGACGCGCAGGCAGGTATGGGATGATATACAATCAAATCCGACGGTCGCTCATGGATTATAGATCTGGACAAAGCCCTCGCACTAGAGCCTGCGAACGAATCAGTAAAGAATGAAATACTCGAGCTTGAGAAGTTATCACAGCAACAAAAGCTCAAGCAACGTTCCAAGTATAGTGTAGGAGTCTCTACCCTTGTATGGATGTTGGCGAAGAGCTGAATTCTCACATATAGGCTGTTGACACGCCAAAAAACACCATGCCAAAACGACGCCGAGTTCCTATCGAGATAATCGAAGCCGATACACAGCATGTCGTTGCACATTTGGAGGCCGGAGACACGGATCTGCTTCAGCCAGTCTCATCGCGCCCATTGGGGCAGGAAAGCAAATCAGCTACAACACCAGTTCCTCCGTCCAAACCGCAGACGTTTGTGGACGCCAAACAGGCGCGCGAAGAGTCTAAGCCCGTCAGAGTATCAGGTGGGATATTCCGCCATACCGGAAACCACACCATCGTCACCAGGACACCAAGCGAGACCGCCTCTTCAACGCGAGAATCCATCCCACGAGCAGCACCAAGCAAAACAAGTACACCCCAAAAGCCACCCACAACATTATTTCAATTTACCAAGTCATGGGAGTCCTTGCAATCCGACACGGACAAATGGAATCTCATTCGTGTAAGCTACTCTTGCGCGGAAATACCTCTGAATAGCTAACCTTGTCTCATTCAGACGATTTCTCCATCATCCATCCCAGAGCTATTTCAAGTCTCGTTGGAAGCGGAGTTGCTTAAATCCATTTTACACACATTCCAGGCCGTGCTCAAGCAGGATTCAGCTCCAGAGACGAGGGATATCGTACGAGATTACCTGTTGGCCTTGACCAGGGTTGAAAGATTCGGCACGGTAATGCTGTTCATGGATAAACAGGAGAGGCAGCTATTGGAATTGTTGCACGAGAAGGCGAGCTCCGCAGATTCGTAGGATATGACTACAGACCCCGAGGCCTAATACATGTGCATCGAGAAGCTCTATGCAATGACATTGTCACGATCTGTGACTCATTAGAGGATCTCAGCCCACGACAAGGTCGTGTACTTGTCAGAAAAAACGTCTCGGGATCTTCCGATACCGCGCCTCGGCCCGACGACTTTCTACGCGAAACGCGTCGAGTTTCGCGACTAGCTTGGTTTACTTCTTCGATGCGACGCGGTAACAAATCACACAAAGTTGGTCGTATCTTTTACACACAACAGCGGAGCTCACAACGTTTTGCACAGGTACCCAATGTCAAGCTTCGACCCGCGCCACCACCCACTTGCACCGCGCGCGTTCGCGACCCAGACGCGTCGTGCGACCGCAGTTCAGACTCTGAGATACCTCCCAATCCGAGCATGGTAGACCTATGTCCGAGACCTTTCAAAGGTTTCACCCTATGTGCGACCGGGACAATAGACAAGGTCCGTCGCACCAACCGATCCCGATACCCAGCCTCATACATTCTATCAGCCCACCTTGTTCAAAATGGCATTTGAGCTCGGTTCCATCTCCACGAGTGACTTTACTGACCGCGTCACTCATCTCATCGCTAACTCGCATGGGGGAGCCAAGTACATGGTGCGTTTTCCTGGACCATCGCCAGTGTCGTCGCTCACGCGAGTAGTGTGCGCTCGAGCGCAAGATACCGATCATGACTCCGGAATGGATTGCCGAGGCACATGCAATATGGTTACGTGGTGACGACGTCGACGTGGTACAAGTGCGAAACATCACTTCCGTTTGACTCAAACTCACTCTTTGCCACAGGGCATAGCCAAGTATCGGCTACCCATATTCTCAGGCGTCGTGTTATCCCTCTCTGGCATTGATGACGTACAACGACGCGCCGAGATAAACCGTCTTTTGACAGAGCATCAGGGAATCTACCTCAAAAACCTTGAACGGCCAGTCAGAGTCACCCATCTTCTGTGCTCAGGCGATACAGAAACCGACAAGATGAAGTATGCGGAAAAGTTCAACAAGCGCAAAGAAGCACACATACATCTCGTTTGGGAGGAGTGGTTCTGGGACTGTCTCGAGTTTGGCGGTGGGCATTGTCTTCATTTCTGATACGACACCTCCAACGATATGCTTTTAAAAGGCAGGTTCGATGAAAGGAAGTATCAAGTGAGTCGACCGAGACCGGAACGAAAATCCCTGCATCAGAGTGAGGCTTGTTCATATACAAGTCCTTTTTGGTAATTCTTGAATGTGTGTTATTACCCAGATCCTACATCTTCAATTCCTGTCGGAGACTCTGCTCCGGGTTCCCACCAGAATTCGGCCATACCCGTAGATGGCGTCAATCGGCCGAAGCCGCTGAAGCCCGTTGTTCGTACTGGCAGTTTTACTGTCATAAACAACCTTCCAGTCGACGGTGAGGAAGAGGAAATGGCTATCATCAACAAGCCAGTCCCCGCTGTGACCCTCCAACTTTGGCACAGTCTTCTCAAACCTCGCGGATTCGAACTCGACGGTGGGAAATTCATCCGGAGCCCTTCAAAGTCGCAAGCCACGCGATCACCGCCTTCGACGCCAACACGACCACAGGCCCGGGCGAACGTGACGAATCGTAACGGAACTGGAGTTGAAAACGGGAAGGAAAAGGAGAAAGAGAGTGTCATATCGTCGTTTAGACGAGCAAACTCGTTTATTCCCGTTCCTGTGAAAGAACCTACTGTTCGGCAGCCATTTCGCCGGAATACGACGTGTCCGTCGGTTTGCCCCGGCGGGGTGGAAGGCAGGAGTCTACTCGACCCGCTTCAGCCGGAACGAGAATCAGCAGTCGTGCCGAGTCCCTTTGCTGGGTACACCTTTCGTCTTCTTGGTGAAGCACGTTGTCCAAACGTTCGACTTGCAATTGAAAATGGTGGCGGTGTCGTGACGGACGATGATACCGAAGAATCAAGTTTCATTATCGTGAGGTTAATAAGGTGCGTTCCCGCCGCCCCGTCCACCTGTCGCCCTCATGATTTAAACATTGACACTGATGGCCTTGGGGGTGTGCTGCGGTAGTGGAAGTAAGCTCTATCGCGACGAATTCGAGGAGTACATACGGAGCAAATATAGAACAGAATGCTGGCTAGAACATTCCGTATTCCACGAACGAATATGTGAACCGAACGAAAATGTATCCTTCACACCACTTAGGATCACGACGCCAGTGCCTGGTACGTCCATGTCAATTGCATTGCATTCTCCAACTACTCACAGACGTTGCGCATGGGGATAGACGCAGAAAAGATTAAACTGAGCTTGTCTGGTCTAGATCAGTCCGAGCTGTGTTGGATTCGACGTCTCGTGAGGGCGGTCGGTTCGTTTTCCTTTCGTTCTTACCACATCCGATAGTCACCACGCTCTTATAGGGATCACTCTTGAGCCGACATTCTCTCGCCAGTCGACGCACCTTCTCTGCCCCAGCGGAGCGGGTATCAAGTTTGACAAGGCATTGGAGTGGCGGATCCCGGTCGTTTCCCAGGCCTGGTTGGAGGACATTGCGAGGACGGGAACTCTACCACCTGTCGATGAATTCCTCGTGGGGGGATCTCATGTGGGAGCATCTGCCGATGAAGAGAATGGTTTCGGGTACGTTCAGGTTCAGGTCAGGAAGGGGAAGGGGAAGGGAAAGGAGAAAGAAGTGGATCACCAAATGGTGGATATGACAGCTGGTAACTCAATTCATGTTATTTCCGTGGTATACTGTGCTGATCCCCACCAAGATTGTCCGATCAACCAGCCCATGTTCGTCAAGAACGCTGCCCTCCTCCAAGACACGGCCCTTCGGGAGCCGGATACTCGACACTACCATGGCAAGACGTTGGAACCAATGTCTCCCGCGCACGACGGACTTTTTGGAAAACCGAGATTTCTAACGCACGAGTCGGATCCACCAGAGGAAACCGAAGCTCACGGAAACCACCCTGCGATGTCCTCTTCCCCCGTCCCGCCTCCGCAGAGTAGCTCTCCACCCTCCGCCGAGGCTGAGCTACCTCTTCCCAAACCCACGCCTCCCATTCCTA
>QGOI01006876.1:0-16716 GCA_003313885.1 Boletus sp. MG55 | reverse complement strand
GTAACACTGTGACCACTGTAACCATTTGCACAGGGGTGGACAGCTCTTTGCTGATTTGCTGATGCTTGTGGGAGGCAAGTGCCTCATTGCGAGTGGCAGAGAGAGTTTTGAGGCGAGATTCTACTGCGGGGAGATCCGAAGCGGAAATCACTGTTGGTAAGGGAATGGGGTCAAATCCCATCATGAGATAAAAGGGGGATTTTCCCATGACTGAGTGGGGACGGTGGTTGTGGGCAAATTCAGCATGGGAAATCATGTTGGCCCAGGAGGTAGGGTTGTTTCCACAGAAGATATGGAGGTAAGTTTCTACTTCCTGGTTAACTTGTTCCGTTTCTCCATCGGATTGTGGGTGATAGGCGGTGGAGAGGGAAAGATCATAGCCTAAGAGGTGTCCAAGCTGTCTGGCAAAGGCGGAGGCGAAGCGAGGGTCTCTGTCAGAGATAATTTTCTCATAGAGTCCAAATCTGAGGTAAACTTTGTGAAAGAAGAGGGAGGCGATCCCTTCTGCTGTGACAGTTTTCTTGGTAGGGCATAGAATTACCCCCTTAGTAAGCCCATGGTCGACCACGACCAAAAGGGAATCAAACCCGGAGGAGGCCGGGAGGTCGGTGATGAGGTTGCAGGAGACCTGCTGGAAGGGGCGTGTGGAATGAGAGATGATGGGGTTGAGGGGGGGGGCGGTGGGGTGGGTGTTGGCTTTGTTCTGCTGGCACATAGCACAACCCGCGACGTATTGCCGCACATAGTGGGCGAGGCCTGGCCACCAGAATTCAGAGGAGACAAGCTGACGAGTTTTGAGGAATCCCAGGTGCCCAGCGGTGGCATGATCATGGCAGCGTTCTAGGATAGAACGGTGAAGCGCCGCATCCGGGGGGACATAGACGCGCCCTTTGTAGGTGAGGACGTTGTCAAGAAGTTGCCAGTCGCTGAGGTGGGAGCGGAAGGCCGGGGGAATGGTACCATCGAGGCTCTGGAGGGCCTTGAGGAAGAGGGGGTCGTGGCGGGAGTATGTAGCAATGTGGTTTTTCAGGGAGACGTCAATGAGTCGGATGAACATAGAGTCAGGGAGGAGTGTGACGGCATCATTGTCCAGTTCTTCCGCGGGGAGGTGATCCGGGTGACGGGAGAGGGCATCTGGGCCTGATAGGAGTTTTCCAGGGACATGGATCATCTTCAGGTCATAATCGGCCAAGTCGAGGAGCCAGCGAGCTTGGCGACGGTTGAGGGTCTGGGCGAACCGGAAGTAGAGGAGGTTCTTGTGATCGGTGAAGGTTTGGACAGGAAAGGGGGAGCCCTGGAGGTAGTGTCGCCACACCTTGAGGGCATGGATGACGGCGAGAAGTTCTCGGTCATAGATGTCATAATTGCGTTCGGCTGGGGAAAGAGAGCGGGACCAGTAGGAACAGGGATGCCATTCGCCATTGGGGTCAGTCTGGAGGAGGATGGCACCGGTGGCGTATTTTGAAGCGTCGGTGGCGATGGCAAAGGTGGCGGTGGGGTCAGGGAGACGGAGGACCGGTTGTGATTGGAAGAGTTCTTTGAGATGGTGGAACGCGCGATTGCAATCAGGGGACCATTCCCAACGAGAGGATTTCTTTGTGAGGTCAATGAGGGGTCGGGCAATATTGGAATAGTCAGCAATGAATCGCCGGTAGAAGTTGGCAAAGCCCAGGAAGGAGCGAACATCTTTAACTTTAGCAGGGGTGGGCCAGGATGAGATACCATTGAGTTTGATGGGATCCATTGCAATTTGTCTGGGGGAGACGATCATCCCAAGGTAATCCACCTGGGGTGCATTGAAGGTACATTTTTCGAGGCGGAGGTGGAGATCCAGTTCTTCCATGCGTTGCAGGACACGTTTAGTCCGTTCCTTGTGAACTTTGTCGTCTGGGGAAAAAATGAGGAGGTCGTCCATGTAAATGACAAGCCAGCCTTTAGCAATCATATCGCGGAAGGAGTTGTTCATGAAACGTTGGAAGGTGGCGGGGGAGTTGGTAAGGCCGAAGAACATGACTGTAGGTTCGAAAAGACCTTTGTGGGTGATGAACGCGGCTTTCCATTGATGGCCATCTTTTATGCGAACGTTGGCATCAGCAAACTTGGGATGTCTGTGCAGGTCTGTACAGGTCTGTACAGACCCCTACAGACCCCTACAGACCCCTACAGGTATCCCAAGTTTACTGATGTGTTGTAGCCCCATCGTACATCAAACTTGGTGAAGGTCTTGGCCCCTTGAATCTTATCAATGAGGTCTGATATGAGGGGGAGGGGGTAGGCATCTCGGATGGTTTCCTCGTTTAACCTTCGGTAGTCTTGACAGGGGCGAAGTTTTCCGTCCTTCTTCTTTACAAAGAAGAAAGGGGAGGCTTGCAGGGAGTTCGAGGGTCTGATTTTTCCAGAGGCGAGGTTTTCATCTAGGAAGGTGGCGTTCTGTTCATCAGGGGAGAGGGGGTAGAGTTTTCCAACCTTCGGGACGAAAGAGTCTGAGAGGTTGATTTCGTGGTCGTAGGGTCGCGAGGGGGGAAGGCGTTTACTGGCTTCGTCGGAGAAGACAGATTTGAAGGCTGAGTATTCTGGGGGTAGGGTAACCTTGGGTTTGGCTTTTTCAGCAGCCGCAGCTAATTCAGTAGCTGTAGTGAGCTTGGCGATGATTGGGTCGCCAGAGGGGATAAAACGATATCCACAGCGAATGATGCGGTTAATCGTATAGTTTTCATGGGCACAGGTAAGGTACTGGTCTTCGGTTTCGAAGTCCAGGTAGTCATAGAGGTGAGTGTCCTCTACACAGTTGACGTTGACGTGTTTAGGAAGTTTCCAGGCGTGGGGAAAGATTCGGAAGTGGGAGTCATGGCGGGAGGTGTCAGCGACTTGCTGCATATAGAGTTCCTTGGACTGATCCAAGGATTCGGAGAGAGAGAGGGTCTGGCGTTGCCAGTCAATGGTGGGGTTGGTATCTCTGAGCCAAGGGAGCCCAAGGATCACGTTTTCGTTGCCACAGGATATGACATGGAACTTTGTTTCCCAGGCGATCCCTTCAATGATGAGGAAGAGGGTGCAGGTGAAGCAGATGGAACCGGTTTTGTTGATAGACTGGTCAACATTCCGGACAGGGATCGGGGTGTGGAGGCGGATAGTAGGGAGTTTGTGCTTTCATACGAACCCCCAGTCTATACAGGAAATATCGGCACCACTATCAACAAGGGCTCGAGTGTCAATGGTTTTCATGGTGTGCGAGGGGACCAGGAGTTGTATGGGGATGTGCATAGATTTATTGGACTGCAATACAACTACAGGTGCACAGGTAAGGGAAGGAGAGGTCCACGTTGACGAGGGTCTCCTGTTTAAAAATCCTTTTCGATCGAAGTGAAGGAGACCTTTTTGACTCCTTCGTCCTCGTCTTCTTCATCATCGTCGCAGGCAATGAGTTTAGGGAGGTCGGTGGGGATATTCCTGACTTTCTTGGGGGTGTTCGACCCTGAGGCGAACTCTTTGCATTCTTTGGCCATATGGCCTTTCTTTCAGCATCGGAGACATAGTCCGTCGCGAAAGCATCGTTGTCGTTCGTCCGGGGTGAGTTTCCCAAGGCAAACGGCGTCAATATCCATGGCATTGGGGTCCTTTTCTTTCTGGGAGGAAGTTGGAGAGTACAGGGTGTATGGGGTGTAGGAAGGTTTCGTGCGTCGTAGGGTGATTTCGGCAGCCCTTCGCGCTTGGGTATCAAAGGTGACGACTTTGCTATACCAGTCATCGATGGTAGTGGGAACGGTCGTCATGGAGTACACCTTTTCCATGAGGGAAGTGGGAATGGAGGTGGAGAAGTAGTTGATCAGGACATTTGCGTCCATGATCTTTGAAATGGCAACTTTATTCTTGAAGTCGGCGATGAACGTGGTTAAGGAAGGGGAGAAGGTCCCATTCTTTTTCTCAGTCATACATTTGGTGGCTAGCCAGTTGACTGCATTACCAATGGTGTCATGGTGTTTGAAAGAAGCGTCAAAGGCGGTAACGAAGTTTGCCCATGTTCCTAAAGTGAAGGCACCCATTGTGGCATCGTACTTGGATTCTCGGAAGGTGTCCGCCCAGGTGAGGGCGGGGCCTTTTTTCATAAAAGAGAGGGCATAAGCGATCTTCTTTGAGTCTGAGTCGTAGATTTTGACGTTGACTTCGAGATAGAGGGCAACGTTCCTGAGCCATGGTTGGGATTTCGAGGCGGAGCCATCGAAGTCTTCGGGTACTCCTAAGCGGAGTTCCGTAGGTTTGGAAGCGGCGGGGTTTGACATAGCTGGTCTGGGGAACGGAGGTTGTGGCAGTGGGTTTGGTGGGAGGGGGTTTTGTGGTGGGTTGAGAGGGGGGAAAGGAAATGGGTTTTGTCTTTGGACTGGGGTCGGGGATGGGGGAGTAGGGGCTCTGGGGATAACAGCGGATGCTGATAGGTTCTGGGAGAGTTCTCTGGCAAGAACTCTGGTGTTTTCAGTTTCCTCTGGTGATTGGAGGTGTTCGTTGGAGTCTAAGGAGGCTTCTGTCTCTCCTTCTGATGAAGAGGGTTCTGAGGTTTCAGGTGGAGGGATTCTCCACGCTGAGGTCGAGGTTAGGGTTTGAGGGCGAGTGCTCCTCCTAGGACTGGGGTTTGGGGGTGGTCAAGAAATGGTGACTACACAGTGGTAGCACAGTTTAGGGAAGCTAGAGTTTTGTTACACTTCGACCCGGGTAGGGGCTAACATGGCCAACAGTTCAGCTCAAAGACAAGAGTCGAATGAGTCTCGATGGGTTTGAATGGGTGATGCTCACGAAGAGACCAGCGACCGTTCGACTAGGGTTTTCTAAGAGACTTATCCTAAGAGTTTTAGGAGGGACTGAGGGACTGGGGGCGAAGACTGAGCTAGTTATTGGTAACTCTAGCTTAGTGTTTACTGGTACATGTACCGTGCATATATAGCTGCTACAGTAGTTAAGGGCCGGTTGTTGAGAACCAGATCCGGTGGTACAAACAAAGCGATGGAGGAAGCGATGACGACAAGTGAGTCTCAACCCGGATAGAGTCGGTTTAGAAGATGAATCTGGGTGCGGACGGAAGTGGAAGTGTCAACGGGTCATTGCAGATGAAAGGAAAGGTAGTCCACTGATGAGAGTCGAACATAGGTTCGACGAGACAGAAGGAAAAACAGTGGCATGCTTGGATGATCGTAACAGGAAGTGTACCTTGGCCTATTAATATCAATCAGACAAACAATACGGGATGATGTCAACTAGTGACTGACCATGGAATAGTAATTGGCAATTGCAGCGGGTGATTGCCGATGAAATGTGTGGTGCATGTCCAGATGCTTGTCACAAATACGATGCAGTTCATTCTGCAAAGATCACTACTAAGTATGGCTAAACGACACAAAGGAACCACCCAGGCTGCATATTACTCACTTGCACTTCTCGGTAAAGGGTATCTTCCCATCTAAGCACTTCGCGGAGAGTGTATCCCCCCCCATTAGGCTTGGATAGGGGCCCCTGGGGAGGTGGAATTGGGTCCATTCCCTCAGAGGTAATTGCCGTGTGGAGGTCTTTCACACATCCTGAAAATGCATTAAATTGGTCCACTTCTATATCGTGGCAGCAATGATACGGTTGTTATCCCCACTTTCCTGAGTCAGCTTGAGATCGGGTACTTGTGCTACAAGCGAGGGAGTCAGATCTGCAGAGAATTCTCATCTGAGTGTGACACTTTCCGTAAGTGGACCTGGACTTGGACTTTGGTCCTTTTCGAAAACCTGCCACAACGTGATCAGAGGAAAATATTGATTGAAGTCCATGACAAAGAGAGGCACAGCGCTGGTGCAAGACCTGCAATGATTATCACATTATCACATATCACATATTATTCATGCTGTCATATCAACAATGTTGGTCTGATAGGTGCCAAGCCCTGTCAGTGCTGTCACATTAACCGATGCACCTACCTAGATCAGCAAGTCTGTGTCCCCTTTGTTCATTGACAGGTATAAGAATGGACTTGGATGTATCCGCTCGGGTCACCATCGTACGGCCTCACCATCATATCTAGGCAATATCACGGGTATACCCCCGGGTATCACCACTTGGACCCGTACCTGTACCCGCCACGGGTTCATACCCGCAGCCACGGGTACGGGTCTGCACACGGGTATGGATTTTCATACCCGCGGGTATCGTCCACGAAGGGGTGGGAGTGTGCCGCGCAAATAGGCTGGGTGCAGAGGGCGCGAGCACGCTGCGCTCGCATGCAAACGCAAATGCGAACACGCTGTGTGTTCGCGTGCGTGTTTGCAGCCGTAGCTGTAAAATTTGCCCATCCTGAGATGGCAATTACCATGACTCGCATTACACAAATGATGGATTTCGCCACCCTCCAAATTAGTCAAAGCCCCTATGCAAACTCACCGGGCCAGCAATGAAGCGGACTTTGAAAATGTGTTCCTATATCCGGCATTCGTCATCAAATATATTGCACACTTGGATTTCTCTATTATTATTTTCTACCCTCGAAAGCTCCCCCCCGCTAGGAACAGTAAGACAACTTCCTTCCTTGCCACATCCAAACTAGGACACGAAATGTTTTCTCTTTTTCTTTTTCTTTTTTTTCCGTCTCGCTCTCGCTGGTTCAATTATCGAACCGCTTGAAACTGTGTCAGCCTATGGCCTCTCAGCCAGTGTGAGCGCTCTCTGAATCATGGCTTATTCAAAACACACTTAAACCCCATCAGGAATAGCCCAGCCAATGCGCTGCATGCCGGTGCAACTAAGCAGCCGCTCGCTTCCTTTGCCCCCAGCAATACAGAACCAGCCGCTGTCAATACATCAACCAATTGTCCAGCGTTCGCTTCCACTATCCCCTGTGATCCTACTGAACAAACTGTCGTCAATTCAAGTGCTACCGCCCAGCCGGTCGCTTCCACTGTTCACAGCAATACTGTGGGGAAAACCGTTGTCACAACGCTGAAGAAAAACTGGGCTAATGGGCAACGACTTACCTTCTTGAATTCCCATCTCCCTGGCTATGCTGAGGCTGCGTCCCATATCCCGTCGCGTGCTCAAGAATATGTGGATACGGTTGTCAATGAATATTTTACCCGCTTTCACTGGAAGCTTTCGGTCTCGGAAGAACCACCTGCCCCTGCAGCCAAATCTTCATCTGTCCCAGAGACTCTGACAAAAGCCGAGGCTGAGCAAAAACGCCAGAAAGTAATGGCAATGCGTAAGGTAAGTCGATCTGTGTGTTGATCCCGCTGTTTCTGATCCCACTCCATAGGCTATATGCTCCTGGTTGAAATATCGTACCAAAAAAACCACCACATTCACTGTCGCACGACGCAAGAATCCAGAAAAAGATTCATGGCAACGCCTCCTGTCTCAGCTCTCCGGTGTAACCAAAAAACGCCCCAAAATGCTTCAGGCCCACCAGCGCTGGTTGAAGGACCACTTTCAAGACGTTGTTAAAGACGATTTTCTTCTGAGATGGAATGCCCTTGACGACGGTGACCGCGTGAACAAAACGGCATTCCGAGAGCAGGTCACCCGAGAACACTTTGCCGCTCTCGATCAGGCCACCCAAGCTCATTATGCCCAACTTGCCAGGGATGAAGGTAAAGCCTCCCACGAGGCTTGGGCCAAGTCCCTAGCCGACCCTCCTTCGACCTCCCCTGAGGACCGTCAATCGTAAGTAATTCAACCCGAGATGTGATCTACTCTTTGACCCATCCCTCGTAGCGCCATCGATCGCCTTCCGTCCTTTGCCGGTCCCATACTGGCTGGCATGCATGTTACGCTTTTGGTTGGTGGTCCAGAACCTCGCAAGAACGGGCAGATAACTGTGTTATCGTGAGGTTTCAATTCTTCATCGGGTACAAAACATTTCTCACGAGCGCTTCGATAAGAATGCACGAAGGGGGTGATAAGAGCGCTATACCTCATAATTGGCAACTTGCCGACAAGAAGAAGTTCAAAGTCGTCACAACACTTTTTCAAGAGTACCTGTCTACGTGCTACAGTAGGTCCTTCTGTGCCGTTTCCTGAGGGTCTCCCAATCAAGTGATGTTCCAGCTCAACAGGAATGTGAGGAGCGCAAGCTCCTGTCTGCTGATGACACATCAGCCCCATGTGATACTGCGAATGCCGGCGATGTCGAGGATTTAGGTTTGGCCGAAACACCACCTCCAGGTCAGAAGCGGCCCAAAAGGGGAAGGGCAATCAGGAACCGAGGGAAGACGAGCACAGCAGATACCGATGATGATGACTCAAGCGACTCAAATGTGGAGGAAGAGGAGGAGGAAACCCAGGAGGAGGTGGTGGATGACGAGGATCCTGGAACTATCAACGAGTCTCGGCGACATCCCAAACCGCTTCCTTTTTCTGCCCGCAGAGTTCACTATGTCCCGACTGGTGGAGGTCGGATGCGCGCGGTTCCTCAACAACCCAATGACCTGGGTCCTCGACTCCCCAGAACATGGGACGATGCAGACACACCAAGCGCTTCTGGATCACACGTGCCCCTCCCAAAAGATATCGCAGGCACAGCAGCACACGCTCCGACAGCCGACGAACACGCAGCTGACACACACTCTGATACTTCCGAACCACGACACTCTTCCCCTTCCGCTACCACCTCCCCTGCTGACAAAGATCCCGCCATGCACACTCCAGACGAAGACCCAGTGGTAGGAGCTGCTCAATCGCACCCGCGCACTCCATCGCAGTCTATCATGCGTCAATCACCTCAGCCAGATAATGCAGGTAACGGCGACCGTGATAACAGTGAGTTTCATTGGCTTTCGATATCTCCTTTGCCGTTAACATAAAACTCAGGTGATTTATCAATATTGGGACCCTGTACAGGCTTCGATACCTCGACTTTTCCTGATTGGTTCTGTCTGGCTTACCAATATCTGACGTCACTGGATCCTCCGCCGAGGTATTCCATCCTTCTGCCCACGTATATCCAGCTCGAACAGTCCGCTAGCTTCGCCAACGAAAAAGGAGCCAATCATGCCCTAAGCAGCAAAGGCCGCCCCGATGCAGTTCATTGGTGGATTTCTCGCGCTCGCACTGGTCGACCTCCCATACCCGATATCACAAAATTCTCTGCTGCGTTTTGGACCTGGTGGTGTGCACTTCAGCCAGCATGGAGAAAGACACCTGTCCCTGTTACATCAGACCCTATCGTGCTGTCCCGTGAGGTTGGCGGCACATGGAAGGAGCTCGATAAACCCGGACAGAACGGTTTCTTGAGTGTCATGGCGGCACTTCTGTGGTGGGGCCTGGAGCTGCAAACTCAATCTGGTTGGGAGTTTACGTGCTGGTCCTCTGCCATTGACGACGTTCATTGGGTAATGGCTCAAGTTCTCGCCAGTCGTCCAGGGGTTGAGGTAAGTGGTTCGAAACATCTGAGGACGGCCAGTAACACCGAGTTGGGCAATGCAAGGCTCAAAAAGAAAGCCCGGCGGTGATTATGCAGTGGTCCCCTCAATGTTTGCTTCTTTGTTACGATTTGTCCGCTGTATATGGCTTCTTGACACCACAATAGAAGATCGGAATACGGGATCATGCGATTTAAGTACGATTCATGTCATCCAAGCCCAGAGACATTCTCTGATGATTTTTCTTGACACATTTTACATACGCTTGATCGCGTGGACTCCCCGTTGTCATCGGTGTCCTCTGTTGTTGCCTCTCCCCTCCCTGCGTCTACTCTCCACTCGAACATGGGCCGCCCCCGAAAATATTTGAGCGAGGATGCCAAACAAGCGGCGGTTCGTGCTAATCGCTGTCGATACTATGCAAAGTAAGCGTCGGCTTACTGTCCTATCTATCCGTTGACCTTCCTATAAATGTCCTCTAGACATAAAGCGAGAATCAATACCAAACGTCGCAAACAATGTACACCCGCTAGCATCGACCTTGACAAAGCTTCTCGGTGCGTTTTCCTCCCATCCCAACACCTGCAGCTCTTAACTCACATAAATTAGTATTACACTAGCAGATTGTCTTCAAGTCGTGAAGGAAGCCAAAGATGAGATGTTGGCGCTCATTCCCGCGCCGGTGCCATTTGTCGAGAAGATTTTGATGGCCTACATCGATTCAATGCCAGACAACGAGGACGAGGACAGTGTGGATGGAGACATGTCAATCATCGAGTCTGCTATTACTGAGGTGAATGGAATCCATGCAAGGGCGCATGGGGGAATTGATGGAATCTATCAACTGTGTGGGATATGTCCCGAGTGGCAGGCATCCAACGAGCTGTGCAAGTCACTGAAGTGGGTCATTGCGATGCTGGAAGATATACTTTGCTTGGCGATGGAAGGGACCTCGAGACTCGCAGAGGCCCATTTTCTTGAACAGCTCCTATATCAGGAGCATCGTGTACATGTTCCATAGATTGCCAATTGTAGAACCCTATTGAAACTGGAAGTCGCTCGATGTATATTCTGATCGTTGACATCGTTTGAATGTGACCGAGGCGCCTTCAAGTTGATAATGGTCTCCCACTTACTTATGAGCCACTACTAGCACGCTATATCGTACGGTCTCGTTCAATTATAAAATCAACTTTCACTTCTGCTAGTATAATTGCGTAGTGGAGAAGCAAGGATTGAAATGCCCCATTCGGTGTTGTAGGATCGAAATCTTACGTCGCAAAGGGAGACCAATATGGTGATGAACATAACTAGCACACAGCCTGACGTCGCAAAGGGAGATCGATATAATGAACATAACTAGCGACGAACAATGGAGAGCGTGCCTGCAGCGAGAAGAGCATCAAAGGCAAGTTCTGCTGCATCGAGAGTCTCATAGGACCTGTAAGAAGCTCCACTGACGCCACTGACAAGGGGAGATATCAAGACCCTGATGAATAAATGTTCGAGTCAGTCTAAAATCACTGGGCTTGAAGTGTTCACTTACCAATTAGTAAAGATACCTATCGCCAATCCACGCCCAACGCAATAGTAAGGGGGCTCAGAATCCGGCGCAGGAACGAAGTACGTGATTATCGTCTGATCACCCGACTTAGCAGTTTTGGTCGGGAGACCGCGCACAATCTGGGCGGCGATAGTGGAAAGCACCACAGGAGGCGGGCACGGGGAGACCAGAGTCAGGTTCTGCAAAGGGACTTCCCCTTCTTCTTCTTCATCGTAAAATTTGACGGTGAACTTCCTGTGGGAGGCGGCTGCTACATCCTGGTGCTTTGTTGCGCCTAGACGCGCATTTTCCTCGAGTATAACCTTCCTGATGGCGTCGCACAGGGGATTGAGAAACCCTGGCTCGGTAAGTAACTTGGCGACACCATCAACAATGCGATCGACTGCGGTTATACATCAGACCCAACATTCAGCTCATAAGAGTCATCATACTCACTGCAGCTGGCGGAGACGCAAGCATTTCTAGCAGCAGAGCAGCCGCAACGCGCAGCTACGTCGACTACCTCAGCGGTAGTCCCACCGGCGCGATCAGAGTGTGCTGGAAGGGCAAGGGTTGAAGAGGGGGAAGGAGTTTTACTATCAGAGTAGGCCATGGACAGAGACAGTTGGATGCGATGGGGAGGACGCACCCAGACAGTGCATTTATAGGGGAGACGATATACTGGACGCGCAGATCATTGCCCAGTTTTGATAATCGGAGGACAGCCCTTACGACCGTGCTTCTTTTTTGCGAACGAGACTGTCAAACCAAGTAACATGGCGGGCTCACTCTTTTTTTTCCATCCCCCTCAGCGATGCAGAAAAAACGCACGTACCAAGTCTACCGTGACAGCGACAGCGATGACGATGGAATACCTAGAACACATTCGCGTATGGTTGCCCTTTCTCGAGATCGTCGCCGGGTGGGGGTTATCTCCGGATCACCCACTAAGCTCCATGCTTGCGGAGCCATTTCATCCACGTGTCCGCCAGTAGATTGGGAGAGCACGTTGGAGCAAGAACTTGGATATTCATTTAGCGGTGATGAAGGTGCGATTGGCGAAGCGGATATTGACAGTCTCGCCCTCGTCAAGCGAGCTGCCAAGCGCTACCAGGCTTCGGTGCGTGTTTTCTACTACCTTTGACGTGATCGTTTGCATCAATTACAGCACCGCTCGTCACAGGACTATCCGATGAAGGAATGGTCTGGTCACGATGGGAGAGAAGGCTATAAAGAAGAATACCTTGCTGAAGAGATGCGCCTCGAGACTTGGTGTTCACCGTTGCCTTGCGCGTGCAATATCGGGTTAGCATGCAGTGGGGTGGATGTAAAATTGCATGAATACCACTGTGACGACTGTTTTGGGGTCGAGATACTTTGCCAGAAATGCATTGTACTGGCCCATAAGCGTCTGCCGCTCCACAGAATCAAGGTTCGTCCTCTGTCTCTTGCCGAAATGAATCTGCCTGTGGGACCAACAAGTTACTCTTTCAGAAATGGAATGGCCGTTTCTTTGAGCGAATGAACCTAAAATCACTCGGCCTCGTTGTGCAGCTGGGACATGAGGACTGTGTTTGTCCACAGCGTGGGCACGAGGACTTTCTCGTCATCGACCTTGAAGGTATCCATCACATCAACGTCTCGTTTTGCAATTGCGAGCAGCGCGTGTCACATCGTCAACAACTTCTGAGGTGCATGTGGTATCCGGCCACCGTTCACAGCCCACGAACAGCTTGTACAAGGCGGACATTGCGCCATTTCCTTCAACTCAGTTGGTCGAGTAAAGTCTCCGCATACGAATACTACCGCACGCTCGAGCACTTGACGGATCCTATCGGAATTCGTTTACCAACCGCAAGTCCATGTTTTTTATTCCAAATTTTACACATCGAACCTTCAACTAGAGCCGTTATACCGCTTTCCTTCGAATGGTTCGCCAATATCGCCACATCCTCCTCATGAAAAGGGCTGGCCGTGGGTGTGTTCCAAACGGAATAGAGACCACGCAAGACAGTGAATTGGCTGTGCTATGTCCAGCTTGTCCCCACCCCGGAATCAATCTGCCAGACAATTGGCGGAATGTCGATCCAGGCCTCCGGTATGACCACTTCCCCATTCCATTGCTTTGAACTCACGATCTCTTTTTATATCAGGTATCTCTATACCCTTATAATCGCTTTGGACGCGAATTTCCGGCTGAAGAACCGGAACCGCTCCAACATCAATGATGACCCCGGTTTGCACACGGGAAAGGCTTACTTCGTGGCCAATGAGCCATACGAGTCACACGTACTACAGTATGCAACCCAGGAGGATGTAAGTCAGCTAACTAGCCCTATATACGACACCGTGCTGACGTGAAGTTGCCATCAGCTCAGCACTTGTAGTACTTTCAAGGCATTGGCACGTGCAGAACGAACGTTCACAACAGGTCTAAGATCTACTGGGGTGGGCCTCAGCATTTGCGTGCGTCATGAGTTTGTCCGGCCGAAAGGAGTCGGCGACTTGCAAAAAGGAGAAAGGTTTGTCTTACAAGCTTGTGCATATCATGTACCGACTAACATTGACCTTCAGATACTGTAACATGGACTACATTTTTTTCTCCAGCATCGTACCACTATCTCTACTCGGCTTGGTCATTTCGTACGACATCGCATGCCAATGGAAGGTGAATTTGCTGTCAAGGATGCGCGACCTACCCGCAGAAATGCACCTTGCACCCTCTCTCGCCTCCGCAATTCAGTACGCTATCCCAAAATTCCATGCGCCAGCCCATGAAGCAGCCTGTGCAACACCGCACTCACTTAACCTCATGCGTGGTGTGGGACGCACTGACGGCGAGGGCATTGAACGTAACTGGTCAGAAATCAACAAGGTCGCAAACAGTACGAAGGAAATGGGTCCAGGAGCACGGCACGACACCTTAGATGATCATATTGGTCATCACAACTTCAGGAAGTATACTGGACTTGGTATGTCGCATTACCGAACATAATGTTGCTTGACTTGACATGTAAACTTAGGTATATCACTCAGGAAAAAGCTGACTCTCGCAATCTCCAAGCGAGAGCGCCACCGCAATGCACTGGAAGAATTCAATTGTGCCATCGATCCAGAGGTCCGTATCAAGTGGGCCAAGATGATTGATGACTGGGAGAAGGATAGAAGCCAGCTGAATCCATATATCTCTTTACGGTCACGTAAGTTATAGTTCTTCGAAGCTTCTTTGTACTGAAAATGCTGCAAAGACTATACCGTAGGAGAGGTTCGTGCTCAGCTAGCCATAGAGGAAAGGGAGGCATCAACGGAGGCCTCTCATCACTCCCATTCAGTCTCCTCAAGCGCCTTTATGACATTGGCGTTGAATCTTGAACACTCCCAGCAGCGCCTACGCTTTGATGTCCAACATACGAAGACGCCAACTGCCCGTCACCTTGCCGACTACCAGCAGCGACACAACATACTCCAGCGGGAGATTCGCAAACTGCGCACCACTCAGTGCCTATATATGGTTGGAATTGAGGACATCGTTCTCAAAGATACGCAGAGCCCTCACTCCGAGGCTGAGGAGATTAAACTCTGGCTACCATCTGCATTAGAACCGGATCAACGGACGAAAATCTGCCTCAATAACACTATCGCTATCGAGGATCAATTACGAGAAGCCCAATGCCGGCAGACGCTCACTCAGCTACGCAATTATCTCCACACAAAATTCCATTTCATCCAGCACCGCAATACGAACCTGCGCGGCCAACGGGCGAATACCCGAGCTGCAAGCGTCATCGACGGGCTCTCGAAAAAAATAGACTGCGCTGTAGATACGTATCAAATCAACCGCAGGGCTCTCCTTGCGCTCAGAGGTCCAGGAGACTGGGAGAAAGAGCTGCAGGTGCTATGCTCGAGTGATATCAAAGGACCTAATGCGGCTTCGTCGGGGGATATCGACGACCCCAATGATGCAATCGGATCTGGTGGACGGCTGAAATCCAAAAAGCAGCGGGAAGCGTTGCGGAATGGACTTGGCGAGGGGCACAGAGTCACGTCATGGATCTGGAAGACGGAAGGGGTGCTAGACGAGAACGAGGAATTGCATGAAGGTCTGTCCATTCACTTAGTATGCTTCCCTTATTCACACTGCTTACAGCCCTCCGAATCGAATGGTCGAAATCGGACGCATGCGCCGCTCGTTGGAGTGAAGAAGTCACAATTCTGAAGGAGGAGATGAGGAGATCACGACAGTTCCTACTGTGGAAGATCTCGTGGTGGAAGAGGTTACAAAATGAGAGCTGTGGGTTGAAGGACGTTTTAATCCGGCAGGGAGCAAATGCATATGCAGAGCGGCAGGTGGCGATCCAAGAAAATTTGCTCCGCCACTTTACATCACTCTGGGAGGCCCATTGTCCCACAGGGAATCAGGGGCTGTCGTGCGAGGATGAGGATGAATGCCCATTCACTGATGGTGAAATAATGGCGAGCGAGGAGGATTGGGAGGGCGAGGAGGGTGAGGAGGATGAAGCGTAGCTGTCGATCATACTCACCTACCATTTTGGGTTGTATGGGTGCTTCGGGAATATTACTTTTTTGGAAACCCATTTTTAGTGTTAGAAATTAATACCAAGGTTAAAGAAGCATTTAATTATGCCCGCTTACAAATTGCTTACAAAGCATGGGGTGCAGACAGCCAGCAGACAACCACTTGGCAGTGTGTGGGGAAATCCATCATTTCTGTAACGTGACTCATGGTAAATGCCAGTATGTAAGGTCAAATTCCACAGTGAGGGGTGGTGTTTGCACACGAGGGCGATGTGAGGGTGAGACGGCGAGGGTGAGACAGCAACGGTGGTGTGGTGAGGGTGAATGGTGAGGGATACGAGAGCGAGGTGCATTGCGCCGTCGCCAAGAGAGGAGGGTGGGCGATGGCGCTGGCACGCATCGCTGAGAGAGGGTAGGTGAGGGTGAGGGAAGGTGCGACGGTGACGACGGCGCTGGTGCTGGCACACACAGTGCGCCATCGCCGAGAGAGCCTGGCGGACAAGGGTGAGGCGAGGAGGGAGGAGTGGTGGTGCTGAGGGTGAGGGCAGGAGGAACAACGGTACAACACACGTGATTGCATGCATTGTACTGTCGCTTCACCGTCCTCACCTGACCTGGTGACGGCGGCAAGGGTGACGGTGACGGTGAGCGAGGGAGAGGGAAGGAGGGTGAGGCGAGGAAGGAGACGGCGACGGCGACAGCACTGGCACGCACGACTGCGTGCGTTGTGCTATCGTGTCACTGTCCTCACCTGACTGGGTGACAGCGCGGGTGATGGCGAGGGTGACGGCGAAGGCAAGCAAGGGAGAGGGAAGGAGGGAGAGGCGAGGAGGGAGAGGGCGACGGCGACGGCGACGGCACGCACGTTGTGCTGTCGCTAGGAGAGGGAGGGAGACGGTGAGGCGAGGGAGACAGCGACGGCACTGGCACGCACAGTGCGCCGTCGCTGAGAATTTCAGGCAAGGATGGCGACAGTGATATCGCTGGGAGAGGAGGGTGGTGGGTGACGGTGACAGCGGTCATAAGCTGGGAAAGACGGCAAGCGAGCTGCGACTTACCATATCGGGTAGATACCCGCGTCACAGGTATGGGTACGGGTACGGGTATGGCACGGTCATACCCGTACCTGTACCCGCGCAGTACCCGTACCCACGACCCGCACGGGTTACCCATACCCGTGATACTGCCTAGCAAAGGCTGAGGCTGATGTGGAACCAAGTTGAAGAGGGAATGGGAAGGACGAGCCTGAGACTG
>QGOI01006831.1:0-12856 GCA_003313885.1 Boletus sp. MG55 | reverse complement strand
TTGCCGCAGCTCCATGCCCAACTCGGTCTCCTCGCCACAGTGCTGGATTGCTTGACAACTCAAACGGTGCGTCTCACAGCACTGTCGATCGCTGACACCCTTGGAACAACTTTCCCGAGGCCCCTATAACCTATCAGGGTAATTTTTGAGTGGATCAATAACCACCTGTAAGGTGTTTCCTCTCGAGGAACCTCACCTGCTGTCCAAAAGAGGGTGCCTGCCTCCTGTTAAACTCCCCTCAATGACCTTGTGAGCCTACCTTGACCCACTCGAGCCTCCTCCGCTGTCCAAGCGGAGGTGTCCGCCTCCTCACAAGCTCCTCTCAGGGACCACGTAAGCCTCCCGTCACCCGCTTGGGCGGTTCTCGTTGCTCCTCACGAGCTTCTCTCAGGGACCACATGGGCCTCCTGTCACCCGCTCACGAGGCTCGAGTGCCTTTCATCACTCCTCACGAACTCCTCTCAAGGACCACGTGGGCCTCCCCTTCACCTGCTCGAGTGGCTCTTATCAAGATTGTGCGGAGGCCCTCGTGAGCCAACCGCCGTGGTGCCGGAGAGTGGGTGCCAGTGACGGTCACATGTGGTCACGTATCACCCCTTGCTTATCCCCTTATTCTGCCTCGCATTCTCCCTTGCCCGGCGCCCTTGTCCTGACCTTTGACTTCCCCCTTATCCTTAGGGAACTTTGGCACAGGTAGTACAGGTAGTAACCTGCATGGGTGGGACATTGGCATGATATGACGACCCGACAGCCAGAACACTCGTCACCGAGACACATCCATGTCCACATAAGACGACGCGACGCGACGATAACGACGATGAAACGAGT
The DNA here is from genome assembly GCA_003313885.1 of Boletus sp. MG55. Lineage (NCBI taxonomy): Eukaryota > Fungi > Basidiomycota > Agaricomycetes > Boletales > Boletaceae > Boletus > Boletus sp. MG55. The sequence goes on along the minus strand of QGOI01006831.1, from coordinate 12,028 downwards.
AGTATTAGGCGATGGCGCATGCCTGTGGGGGGTGGGGCGACATGGCAATCATGGTTGTTACTATGCATGTAGTACTGCGCATGAGTACATATATTTAAAGCGAAAATGACATAGTAGTCTAGCTAAGTAGGCTACTAATCACCAACCCTGCGGCGCTTTCCGAGACTCCATGTACTGGGCCCAGCAGTTGGTGATCGTATCTCCCGTGAGACATGGCGCGCTTTTGCGTGGGCTCGAGTCTGTGAAAGAAGGTCAGTTTTGAGACTGAAAGATTGAATGAATGAAGTCTTACGTGCACGGTTCTGTCAGATGCGGTCACATCCTCAGTTGCGGAGGTTGTCTCTGACTGACATAGTCAGTCTCCAAGTTGTGGACAGTTCGAGGGACAGTGTAAAATGGGAATTACTTACTACGCCTGTCGCCGTGTCGTTGGTGCATTGCATGGCAGCATCGGGTCCATGCACAGTATTAAATTTGGTGTCTTCTTCGTTGTCTTCTTCGTCAACACCGTCAACTTCGTATGCTAGGCCAATTTTTAAACTTTGATTGTTCGGCCACGGCTTAATCTGCATGTTGAGCTGAAAAATCTGAGAGTCATGTTTCAGCACAAATCAACAGAAAAACCTGAATGGCTATCGCTCACCACTTCAGCGTCAATGTCATCGTGACGGAAACCAACATCGAATCCTTGTAGCGTGAGTGCTGGGGGCACAGAGAGCCGGAGTAGTTGGGGCTGCGTGGTACGCCGACGGCAGCAGGGTGGAGACTGAGAGGTTGACATGGAGAGAGAGCACGGTGGCACTGGGTGATTGCTAGGTGGGATTATGATGGCGGTAGTTGATGTGCGGTACTACTTAAGAGTCATCACAGGGACTCGGATGTCGATCTCGACGGAGCGTGGATGGGATCTTCATATCGAAGACTTCAGCGTAACTTAGAAGGAAGAAATACTCTACCTTGTCGCGAAGGGGCGTCATGTATGGCGTGGGCGTCTTTCATAAGTTGGGGATGCACCGGAGGTCGAGGCTGAAGTACTTCGTGAGATGCAGCGAGTGAACAGAATGTGAACGCAGAAAGAAGAGTGACCGTACCTTCTAAGATCGGGAGCCCTGCGCTGCACGCCATGACCCCGTTGCAGATCTGAATCGGCTGATCTGCGACGACGTGTTCCTGATTTGATGCGCAATGCTTTACTAGATATAGAAGACTACGAAACCTTGAGGTACACCGAAGTTCGTGCAATTGGATGAGGCGAAAAGACAACTCAATTCGGATCAAGACAACAGTGTCCAAGGTAACTGACTACACTACTATGGGGCAGGAGGGAGGGTGGGAAGGGTACTCTGCGGCATATCCGGAGGCCCTGCACCTTGATATGACATCCCACCGTTCGTACCATCACTACGTACTAACAAGTCGCTGAAGTAACCCTGATGGTCCGCAGCACCATTGCGGTACTCACCTGGGTATCCCACCGCCGGCGGGCCATCATTGGGTGCCCTGAATGTCCCAGGATACTGGTACATTCCTCGGGAATATGAGGGGTTGCTTGCATCGTGGTACCCTCGTGGATCCGTGTGTGGGGGAAGGTTGGAAGCATGAGGTGCAGGGGGAGGATTGGGTGCATGAGGCAGAAAAGGAGGTATGTGCGCATGAGGCACAGAGGAAGGAATGGCGGCATGAGGTGCAAGGCCCGTGGGATGGACTGGCGCCGCATGAGGTGCACCATAATAGGAAGGATACGACGGGTGTTGATTATAGTTACCATGAGGATAATAGTTGTTCGTGTTTACTGGAGGATGCGTCTGATAAGGATCGCCCGAGGTCGAATGTGGAAGTGGGGTCGCCTGTGGATGCACCGAGGCCATTTCCTGCCTGTTGGGCGGGTTCGGCACAGTTCCCTCACCCATGCTGGGTGGTGGCATTGGAGCAAGGCCAGCAGTCCCACCTACACCAGAACCCATGACCAGCAGCGGCGCATTTGGAAAAACGGGGGAAGGGTACGCCTTTCCCTCAGCCGGCAACGGCAGGGACGATTGCATGAGCGGCACCGGCAACAAAGGACGAGATGGGTCCGGCCTCGGAGATGGCGAGGGTGGAGGCTCTGGAGCATCCGGAGGGCCTTTAAGATGCTTACGAAGCGAGGTCGAAATCGCATCTTCCAGGTCGGAACTTGCCGGATCTTCGATGTCCTGAAATACATCGTTTGCAGCAATTTTGACATTGGGCTTCTTCTGTCGTGGCTTAGGACGCGTGGCTAGCAACTATCAGATTAAGTCTTAGAAACAATCGTTCCAGACTTACGTTTAGGTGGTTCAATGGAAACTTCTTTGCGATCTAAGTACATAAATCAGGAACATAGAAGGAATACATGAGCGCAGTGGGTGGGGATTTACATACCATCTCCATCACCTCCGTTAATCTTGTCGTCAGAGGGATCGGCGCAATCGGCAGAAGTCGCAATCTTCCTAATACGCGTGCTCTTCACTGCAGCACCCTTACCTTTGCCTCGAGCATTTGTAGTAGGTACTTCCTGACCTCGTTTTTTGCTCACGTGAGGACCAGGGGGTGCCGCCGCTCTACGCTTCCGCTCAGTAGGCTGGGGTTCAGGTGAATTTGCCTCAGGGCTGCTGGGAACCACAATCGGTAAAGTCTTTGATGATTGTCGGGACTTCTCGATGACAGGACGTTCGACAGCGGACGACGACGACGACGGAGTATCAGTGACCTCGAGGACATCCCGACTGTTCGCAGGGAGAGATGGCTGGGACAAACGTTTCACTCGTGTAGCCGTAATACCATATGAAGGGCGTGGAAGTCCCTTTGAGTCGCATTGTCCATTCGCAAACATCCGCATTCCATGAGATTCGTGAGAACTCAGGAAAGGTGGTTCACAGAGAATGACGGGGGCAGTATTGTCCATAATTTTACCTGATCATACACCGTCAGTTATCCAATAATTCATGACTGAAAAACTTACAAAGTTCCTTCCGATCTGCTCGTCGGATCGTAAGTCGCTTGGTCTTAATCGCGCTGTGGAGTTTCCGCTTCTCCGCAAGCGTAAGATCATTGATCCCTTTAGTGCGTGTGCCTGGATGGCGGCTTTGTCCAGGCATAAGTACACCATGAGGATACCCTTCAAGAATTAATGACTTGCTGGCAAGGAACGACAACAAAGTTTTCCAAGGAAAATTGTTGCCCTTCAGCTTGCTTGTGTCGACTCCACAACGTTCTGGATAACGAATAAACAATCTTCGAACACCACAGTTCGGACATGCAAAACTTACCGACAAGTTTTGTGAGGCCTTCCTTGATGCGACTGGATGGATCGCCCTCATCCATGGACACGTAGTCAGAGGGAGGCGAAGCCGGACGCTGGGCTCTGGGATTCTTGACATAGTCCGACATTTGTGAAGACGGACGGGGGATGTTGGTATTCTCGACATTGACCGACGTTTCGAGTTTGCCATGAGCGTGATCTGTTACCGTCCCGTAGTCCGTTTCATCTTTGAACGCGTCGTTGACGATCCTTAAAGAAGCATCATCACTAAGCAATGTCAGCATGCAATGGTAACCAACGAAGCTGTGCACATACTAAACATGGGCTTTGAGATGCCCTACTATGGCAGTTGGATGAGCGCGGCATCAGGTCGTCCAAAACTACCTATGTTTTAGTTCCGTGAAGTGCCGGTAAACAGGAACACTTACACCAATGGCACCGCGTGTTGTATGTTGGAACGCCAGCGAAGTGTCTTCATCGACAATATTTCCACACATGACAATCGCAGCCTGAAACCCGTGCTTCGCGGCGGCAGTGTCCAGCTGAATTATCATTTGGGTCAACAAGATGATATCGGAGATCTCGTCTTGCCACTTACAATCTGAACCATTTTTCGCTCGATCTTCTTGAAGGTTTGTGAGCATTGAGAAGCAGTGTGATCAGGAGATTTCGTGATCTCAGTAAGCTCGAACACCTCCAGTACTTCCTTCCACTGCTCACCCTCGGCCTCGATAAATCGCCTATAGCAACGACTGACAAGGTTCGGAGTGCCTAGAATCATACTATAGGGTTAGAGTTAATGAGTGATGACAGAAACAACGGAATCACCAGGTTCGTTAAGGCTCATGCCTATGCGTTTGCGCTCCTCTTCCTCGTATGCTTTAAAGTATGACTCGTAGATATTCCAGTAATTTGACCCATTGATGATACGGCTACAACTCTTGTGCCAACTTTCAGCGACTTGCTGGGTTGACAAAGACGTTCTTGAAGCGACCCCCTCCAGGATGGCATCAAGATCTTCATAGCTATCTTCCAGAATCTTGATGACATTTGCGGAGCGACGTCCTCGAGAGGGAGTGGAAGGAGCTGAGGGTTGGGAGGTTGCTTTTCTGGTGGAGACAGCACACACGTCGTCCGATGTACCTGACACCACAGACGGATCATTAGGCGGATCATCTGGCGGATCATTCAACGTACCGGCCATATCGGGGGCACCAGCTCCTGAAGCGATGCGAGGGACAGCGGTTTGGGGGGTTGGTGGGATGATTTTGGTTGTCGGAATGTCAAAAGGGCGGATGGTTGGCGAGACTTCTTCTTCAGACTCGGAAGGGTTGTCAAAGTCGTCAGGCCAATGATGTGGTTGCGCATCGTCCTGAGGAGGCAACGGACTAGGAGGATCATAGCAAGTTGGAGATGGATGGCGCTGCGTTTGCCCTGAAGGACGTCGGGGCCCAAAATGCTGTCTTGCAGGAGGCAGGTTGGAAGGTTGTCGTGGAGGAACAGACGGCAGGCGAGGAACAGACGGTTGGCGAGAGGTGACTGAGTCAACGGTTAACTCCACATCAGGACAAGGGGAGATCAAAGACGCAGTGGATGGTTGGGATTGGGAAGGAACCAAGGACTGGTGGGGAACCGACAGTTGGCGAGGAACAGAGGGTTGGCGAGGAACAGAGGGTTGGCGAGGAACAGAGGGTTGGCGAGGAACGGAGGGTTGACGAGGAACAGAGGGTTGGCGAGGAACGGAGGGTTGGCGAGGAACAGGTGGAATAGATGGTTGCTGCTGAGTACCCTCAATATTCTGTTGATACAGAGGGACGGGGGGCAACGAACGTGGAGGCACTTTGTTAGGGCCCTGGGTACCCTCAGAGGGAGGTGATTCGACAGTACTATTAGCATCAACTCCACCAACCATTTTAGCCCGCCGACTTTGAGCACTGCTTACGACCCCATAGTCACGAGCTGTTGGTTTCAGTCTAGTCCGTAGCTTGGTAGGTGTCTCGATGACAGGACTTGGATTGCACCGACCGCCACCCAGTTGTGTCTGCGAGTAGTCGGAGATCAACTCAGGGGGCTGGGACATCCGGGACATTCTCACTGCATATAAAATAAGAACCATATGACATGACAGGATAGGCGGCAGACCTACCTCTAATGTACAAGTAGCCTGAGTAGCCAGGACAAACAGATGGATTGCGGGCAAGGAACTGAATCAGAAGAACATCACAGATGAAAGCGCTGAAGGCAATGAGAACATACCAAGACAAACTTGAAGAACCCGGTTAAAAAAAAAAAGAGGTAAGTGAGGCTCGCAAGTGGGCTGCAAGGATCAGAGGAGGGTTGAAACTAGGCGCCCCGCAGCGCTGGCGCTCCACCTTTGTATCCATCACTGCAACAATATGCCTGAATACAGTATCAGCAGACATCATTGAAAGAAAGACGGAAGATCCATCGGCCATCCTAGAAAAAGGACTGGAGAAACAGACCGAAAGGCACTCACTCAAGGCAGAGCCTCACCTGAACCTCCTGGGCATCGTGAGGATCCGGCAACATACTATGGCCACAGTCGACTCAGACGAACAGTTACGAGTAGTACATGACATTGAGCCAATCATGTACAAGCTTATTAACACTGAGCACTAAAGCAGAATACAGGGAAACACCAATCTGCCGGTGTATAAATCCATGCTCATAACCCCCAACCTATTTGGCTGTACGATCCAACAACTAAGCGCTTTTCGACAGCCCTCCTGTGAGTAAAGAAATAGTCAGCTTGTTACAAACAATAAATTCGTCAGGCACGTACATCGCAACCAGGTGAGCGAAAACGTCAACATCGTCTTGTTCAATCGGCAGCACGTGCCCACCTCCTGTGGGGCATACGACAATGACAGCAAATATCCTTCCAAGGACACCCCTGAATGGGGTGTCCTCGTCTTGGAAGATAATGACGTCGACTTCTTGCCCATTCCGTACGGCATGGAAGATGTTGGACTGCATATTAACCCCGATTAGGGAGAAGTACGACCCAGGTCCGTAAACCTTAGCGTTGTCTGCATCATACATGACTTCCACCGTTTTGATGGTGATCTCCTGTTCTGCAGTGTGGAATAGTTGCAACCTACAGAAAGTTCTAGGAGATAAAAAGAAGATGCAATTTGGTTGTTCGGAGGGCATGGGGAGTGATGAATTCTCCAAGCCTTTACACCTTCGCCCTCTTAAGTGTGTCGGGCCTCCTACTAACAGAAAGCCTGCTGCCTTCCGATTTTAATCCACCCAAGGCAGAACGGTCACTTGAAAAGGACAGAGTATTCTCACCACACTGCACATGTATAACCTCGTGGACAAAAGCGATTCGCTCGTTCCAGGTCCTCGGTCCTTGGTCGTAGAATGCGCTGGACGTGTCGAAAGTCGCTGTGTAATCTCGCTGCCTGAAAAGCGTCCTCATTCCAGGTATCTGTCTAGTCTATATTGATAGACATTACTTCCATATATAGGTAATAACGAAAGGATTGAATGTCATCCTCACACATCCCGGTCATTCGAAAGCCTCGTAGCGTTGCAGCAACGACAGCAAGAAGCCACACACCACAATCAAAGCTATTCTTTTGCAGAGGTTCCACCTAGTACAATCATTCGGTGATGCCATCAAAGGGAATAGGCAAATACGTACCGAAAGGGGTCGAGCGACCGGCAGTCAGACGTCGGAGTTACCAATGGCAGGGTAGGATGATGACGGTGGGCCAGACCAAGAAGTCGAGACACCAGTTTCATGATATCCTATAAAATTGACATCGGATGTCAATTATGTTATCTCCGTGGAGGAGAATCCTACCTCGATATCCGCGCACCATGGATGTTGTTGCCCCAGACTGTCAAACAGGAAAAGTTCGTGGTGGGAAAACTGGGCAATACATAGCACCCAGTGCCCAGGACGATGGATTGGCAGAATCCATATATCCTTTGTCCAGAAAGAGGTGTGGCATGTGCACTGCCATAAGACTTCATCCGTGGCATTGTACCGGATTCGGGGAAGGTCGTGCATGGAGAATACTGCAAAAGAAGTCCAGTTGTCAGGACGAATGGAAGCAAAGAGAAGCGCGATGCATCCGTTGATGCAAACATCATCGAGCCAAGCTGTAGGTGATCTGAGAAGCTCAATAGCTTCAGTATCGAAGTTCACTGTCGAAAAACCATTCTGGGGTGGTAGGACACGCTTAGTAGGGACAAAGTTGACGGCAGATGCTCGTCGAGCATAGGTAGTGGTGGGATCAACTGTGAGGTCCTGGTTCACGTCAGCAATGAGGGCGGAGGGTTTATGCTAAGCGGGAGCGCACCAATGGTACTCGCCAGATGAGGGTCACACGAGGTTGCTGAGCGTCATCCACACCTTCATTGGGGTCCAGATTATCCTCTTCAAGATAGTCTAAGAGAACCATGTTGACCTCGTCGTATGGCGGATCCACGTCGGAATCTAAAAGACCTGCATCTTCTCCTGGGATGACGTCGAAGGCTTCTACAACCACAGGTTCAACCCAAACAAGGGATATTGGGGGCGTTCCGCATACAAGCGAGCTTGCGATGGAAATAGCTTCTTTCGTGTGACTCTCGAACCATGCCGTAGAAACAAGGGGATTGGTCCAACGACTGCGAAGGCTGAGGATGTGGTCACAACGCTGTTTGAGGAAAAGCGAGAATTTTGCATCTGGAAAAACGTAGGATCGAGTAGGCTTATCTGGGGAGCAGACTTACTTCCAGGGCAAAGTAAAGAGAGTTCAATAGCAGCCAGCTCGTTGCCGTACCAGCAGCAGAGGTTGTCCGCTTCGAGACCTAGACGGCAGCGCTCTTCCAAGCAGCGGTCACTCTTCAGCATGCTGTGGATCCCACTGCGAACGTCTTGGTCAGATATCCAAAGTGGTACAGCTCCTTGGGTCGGGGTAATCCAAACGTCTTCCATTAGGGATTGATCCGCACGCAGCTCCGCAAGTTTGGTTGGAAGAGGGTGGGGGACGGGGATGGACCATGAAGAATCGTGAAGTTCTGCAAGGCGTTCACAGTATGTGTTGAATTTGCGGATGGCAGTCATCAGAGCTGGTTGACGTTTCACAATTGCTTTACGAGTCTGTTGGTGAAGTTTGGTACCTGAAAAATAATTAATGAGAATGTTTGATGTGACACGACATGTCCCAGTATGTTACCTAGAGGTTTTTGTCCCCCACCGACGGCCTGATCTAGTTTGTCCCATTCAAAAAAGGAACCAATAGCTCGTTTGCGAATGTTGATCTTGAGATCGCGTGCTAAAAGAAGGACTCGAACGAAGTCGAATCCAATACCATCCAATTCAGGAAACTGGTCCTGAACGTTGAGCGAAGCATACAGCGCATCAACTTTGGTCATTAGCCGACCATACGTCCGCTCTAGGCCATCGAGGACTTCAAGTGACTCGGATGCTGCCAGGTCATTCACGATGGTGTTCCTAGCAGCCTGAAGTGCTTTCTCTGTAGCATCTAGGTCAGATTGTAAGTTGATTACCGTATCAAGCTGTTTCTTCAGGTGAGCAGGGGCGTCTGTGGTGGGTGACATGTGAGATTCGGCCTGAGAATAGGACATGACAAAATGCACGAGCACGTATAGATAGCTGCGACTCCTTTTGGAGTGCCCACTGCTCCCTTAGTTGATTGCTGCTATACATGCTGTCTTCTACCAGCCGTCTAGCAGTGCTCCCCTGATCCTCGACACCGTGGGATAGCCGGCACTTGATCCAGTCTCCAAGATCCGCACGCATTTCATGACCAACAGCAGTGGCATGTCGGTCAAGCAACCATATGCGGCGCTTCCTCTTCCAAAAAGTGTCAGGGGGGACATGGTAACACAAGATTACATACTGATGAAGATCGTTCGATGCCAATCAATCTGATCAGTCTGGACCACAAACGCTCGGTTCCTTCACCATCGGAAAGTCCAAGGCCTTCGGTCAAGCGGGGATTATATACGAGTTGACATGCCCACTCGTGGCCATAGGCATGCATGGCTGATGTTGCGAAGCGCAAGCGCTGCACTATGTCCACACCAAGAATATCGTACTGTAACGTAGTGTGAGAACAGCACAATCTATTTGACTGAGCTTACCTTGGACACAATCCGGGCTGTGACACAACCGATGTCATAGAATGCAACCACAGTAGCATCTGAAGGGAGTAGGGAGAATATATGTTGTATGAGAGCCAGTGCGTACTTCTGTTGTTCACCCAGACTATCAATATTCGCAAAGAAAAGTGGGATGTCATGGCGGCAGATAACCGCCATGACACCTGTATCATCGAAGCTGTCCATGGCAGCTTTCTTCTTTGAGCCGTCGGCTGCTTCGTACGATGTCTCGCAGGCATCAATTGCTTCATCGGGGACCAGTTTCCGATAAGCCCGCACAGGCTTCTTGCGCTGCTTCTCAACATGTTTACCCATCGCATCCACTTCCTCTTTGGGAAGAAAGTATGCGGGATCATAGAATTCAGGGCAATCACCAGAGGATCGTCGGTGTCGATGATGGAAATTGCCATCCATGGCAATGTGGATATCGCCACCTTCAGCAATCGGCCGTCCAAATGCAGTACCTCCGAAGCAAGCAGGGCAGCGCTGGACAAGAATGGATGCACAAACACCAGGGGACTGGCTCTGAGTATGCAGTGGCAGCTTGAACTGAGTCGGAAGGTTGCTGTCGGGCTTAGATGGTGAGACATCACCAGACTTGAATGCGGAGACACGATCGCGGCATAGTTGGATTGCATTCTCTATCACCTTCTCCACTTCAACCTGCAGGATATCATACCACTGCACTGCAGCAGCCAAGCCACGACGGAACAGATCCTGCAAGGCATCCCCCTGTAAAGCTTAAGTAGACAACACTGTAAAAATAAAGATTCACACACCTTCTTGTTCACCATATGAAATCCACGACGTACATAGTGTGTACGAAGGGCAGCAGCAAGTGCATTGATGGTGTCGCATGAGCGCTCGAACAGCGCCCGATAGAGGCTGAGTAGATCAAGAGATACAGCTAACCGAGGCTGAGATGGCGAGGAAGGAAAGAGTCCGAAATCGACGAGAACCTGGGGGAGGGTGGCACATGCGCAACTAACTACATCGACGGTCATAAAATCTGTGATTTGCTTGAGCACGGTGACAACACATTGTGAAAATACGTACGGTCGAATACAAGGCATACAAGGCTGGTCGTTTTTTTGACGCATGTAGGCTGAGTACAGAGTGATAGGGTAGGCGGAATCGGCATGAGAGGTTTGCCTAAGGTGCGGGCATGGTAATTCGTATATGGACCGACCAATGTCGGGAGGAGACACCTCCAGTGTTGATAGAGACGCTCCATGGTTAAGTCGGGCTTGGTGCGTCGCATACGTTTTGGGGGTGGGGCCTTGACATCAGGAAGAGCGTCGGGCTCGACATTGTCCATCTCGAAGTAGTAGGGGGATGAAACAGAAATTTCTACATTGTCGTTGAACACTATGTGTTCGTCAAGGTCTGGAGCTACTTGTGGTGGGCTAACATTCACGGTTTTCCGCCTCTCGCGTAGAGCTTGAAGTCGCTCCATGTATTTCCGGTGCTCAGCAGCCTGACCAGGAACAGCAATGACTTTCTCCTGCCGTCGTCTGTCTTGGAATTGCTTTCCGCATGGAGCCATAGTGCATAGAACTTAAGAAATCGAAAATGAATAAGGGAGGGAAGTACATGTAGTGAGAAGTACGCACCAGAGGACCATTAGGAAGTGACCAACAGGGCCGTCATGACGAGGACGAGGACGAGCTCGCGAAGTCTGCCTGAGAGGCATGCTAGATGATATCCTGAGGAACCCGAGGAACCCGTGAAGTGTGGACAAAGTTTGGACGAGGTCATTCAGAGGAATAAGAGGAACGCACGAAGTCCAACTGAGGACCACACGAAGTCCCAGGAGCCCACAAGATCTGCCTAAGAGGCACGCTAGATGATATTCAGAGGAGTGCGAGGAACGCACAAAGTCTAAACGAGGTCCGCACGGCGTCCCGGATGCTCCCGTAGAAGTCGACGACGAAGTCTATTTTTAGAACCTCGTGAAGCTTGGCCTGAGAGGATGAATAATTCAGCTACGATTTACCCCCCTCAAAGGGCACTATAGGTACTGAGAATGGTCTGCCTGAGGTGATCGCTGACACCCTCCTTTAAGCAGTTTTCAAACGAGGTTCAAGCTGCTAGAGCTTGCTGCTTTTATGTTTTCCAGATCATGATGGAAAATATCCATTCTGAGATGTATTCCCTCTTGATTGACATATACACCAAGGACCCCGCGCAATGGTAATACTTCTTCGATGCCATAGAAACCATTACTTGCGTCAAATGCAAAGCTGACCGGGCTCTCAAATGGATTTCGGACCAATGCCCAACATTCCGTGAATGCTACTGACTCGTTTACAGCTCGAACACAGCTCTATACCTGACTCGGTCTCCTCGCCACAGTGCCAGATCGCTCAACGACTCAAATGGTGCGTTTTAGGACAGCATCAACGACTGACACCCTCCTTTTGTGACCCAGGACTGCACATGCGCTGAACGGCCGCTGCACATCCACTGTTCGTGGAAATGGTATGCTGATCGTCCCTCTACTTCACTCGTCGTTGCCTTCCCCCTATGGTTAGCAGCCAGTATAATCAGAATCAACCCCAGACTCTGAACAAGGCCATTGGAAAGTCGAGCACCGAGGGTACG
>QGOI01006826.1:0-38195 GCA_003313885.1 Boletus sp. MG55 | reverse complement strand
CCGATCGTTGACGTCGCTCACTATGCTCATCGATGTAGGTCCCAACACGGGCACGCCGGCGTCCGCGCTCTTTGTCGAAGAAGTCCAAGTGCGTGATGACGCGCTCGTATTATCATGATCCTTGCGCTCACAATCCGACAGGTCTCGTATGCGTTGCAACTCATCAAACCCGTTCTCGACGGCCTGGTATCGGCCTTTGCCGTCAAGGCGGACGCCACGGATGCGTACAATGCCAAGCTCCAGGAACGGCTGTCACACTCCGCGCAGACGCACTGTTACTCGTGGCAACGCACGGGCGGGACCGGCAAGATTTTCAATCCGTTCCCGTATGCGGTCACCCTGTGGTGGTGGTGGCTTCGGTGGCCGAATTGGGCGCACTATGTCGCGATCGACGGAAAGAAATGGGCGAGGAAACGGACGATGGACAAGGTGTTAGGCGTGTTGAAGATGTCTGCGTTGGTGCTACTGCCGCTTGCGTATGAAAGGGTAGGTTTTCCTCGTTGGTTCCATATGCCATCGCTCATGGTTTCAGCAGTTTAGGGTGTACGGAAAAATGATTGTCTGAGCCTGGTGCGCATATATTGGGGGTAATTTACCACGAATAATATTACCATCCCGGTCGCAGGCGCTGGAATTCAGTAGATGCTATGGAGAGGCTAGCATTTTCGTGGTATCACTCCGAAAACTCTAAAAAGCGCGATGTCAAAGGTCTGGGGAGTGCGTCTAGTCCTGCAGAAGTCGGTGTATGTGAGGATAGGCGTGGGTATGATTAGCTATGCTGAGGACATGGGTATACACCAATATTGATCTATGTAACCTCTAGAGTCTAGACCTTCAGAGCATGGAGCTAATCATTGTAAGCACCCGTTCACACTACTGGCTGAAGCAAATCAAACCTGATGGATCGCGCGACTCGGATGAGTTCAACTTGTACTGTACTATGAAAGCCCATCAGAAGGAGTTGATCTCTTCGATATATCAAAAGCTCTACCCCTATTTGAAGATGGCAAAAGTGGATCTATAATATCTGATTAGTCTTGATAGAATTAGTATGTGATTGTCAGGAACTATTCCTAGGTCGATTCTGGACCTAGAAGAGAGCATGTTCGGGTATCCAGCCTGAGGTTATGCAAACCTATAGATTAACTGGTGTGTTCTGAGTAGGAGAAATGACCACTACCCTTTGACTCGGAAGCGCGTCGTGCGCGCTGTTTGGATGTGTTGTATCATACGTCACGTTCCAGTCTAGGCTTTATTTACATAATGGCACCGAATCCAAGCATCCGTGTCTCAGTTCTACTATCATTAGTCCAACACATACGGGAATCCGATGTCTTCGCCGTCGTTTTGGAAGCCTGGGGCGGCAGCACCTGGGAGTAGTCTGGACAGGTTGACTCAAGAACAAGACAGTGTGATCCCATCTGCACCTTCAGACAACTCCTTATCACTTCAGGCTCAGCGCGAACGCCTTCCCATTGCAAAATACCGTGGGTGTTCGCATGTTGTTTTTCGAGGTTTCTCGAGCTCAGTGCTTTCAGGCGACAAGCTCCTACAGTGCATCGAACACTATCCAGTTACCATTCTAGTCGGGCATACTGGCTCCGGAAAAACTACGCGTACGTAGGACGTATTATGTGGTCGCGCGAACTTAATTCTCTCAAGAACTTCCCCAATATCTGTTGGAAGCGGGATGGGCTGCCGAAGGTAATGTTATAGCTTGCACGCAACCCCGAAGAGTCGCTGCAACCTCGGTTGCTACTCGTGTGGCTGCTGAAGTGGGAACAGTCCTTGGAGAAGAGGTGCGAATAGACAAGCCTACACACAACTGAGTACTCACAGACACGATGTAATTTGGCTAGGTTGGATATACCATCCGATTTGAGGACGTGAGCGATAGAGATAAAACCCGGATACGTTACATGACGGACGGAATGCTCTTCCGAGAAGCCCTTCTCGATCCGCTCTTGTCGCGCTATAGTGTTATTATGGCAAGGATATGATGATGCGTTCAATTGTTCTATGTCTAATGCATTCTATTGCAGATTGACGAAGCCCACGAGCGGAGCCTCTATACTGATTTGTTACTTGGCGTTCTGAAAAAGTCTAGCAACCTTATTCAATCTGCTTACTGTTTGCTGAGATGTCTACGGTAGGATTCGACGCAAACGGCCTTCCCTTCGCATAATTATTTCTTCCGCCACACTTGACGCCAAGTCTTTCCATGACTACTTCTGTTCAGGGACTTCACCGCAAGAAGCCACTGTTATCAGCTTAGAGGGAAGGATGTACCCAGTAGAAATTGCCTATCTGGAAGAGCCCACCACCGACTATGTCAGATTGGCTGTCGAGGTGACTTGCAAAATTAACCTACAGGTGCGCTCGGTAATCATGGGTTGTGTGCGGCCTTTAACTCCAAAGTGGGGAAACGAAAGCATACAGCTGGCGATATTCTCGTATTTTTGACGGGTCGGGAAGATATTGAGCGGTTTCTGGAGGCGATAACAGAACTCATACCAACGTGCGAAGCCAACATGCCCAGATTTGCCTGCAGCTGATAGTCTTTCACACTTAGTTTGCCACGTGGTGTCCCCTCGATTATTCCCCTAGCGCTGCACTCAGGTCTGAGTACAGAAGAACAGCTTAGAGTGTTCAGTCGTGTACATCCAAGTTCCCGCAAGGTTATTGCGGCAACCAACATTGCTGAGGTGTGATCCTTATTCCATCATGAAACTGAAGTGTAAATTTTCACGCTTTGAACTAGGCAAGTGTTACGATTGATGGGGTGAAATTCGTAGTGGATTGTGGATTTGTCAAGGTACATGATTTTTCGTTTGTTAAAGATAGTTGTCTCAGTCAATGTTGTTTTAGATAAGGTCTTACAACCCGTCATCTTACCTCTCTTCACTCTCTACCGTTCCTGTTTCTCTGGCATCAGCTACGCAGAGGGCTGGTCGTGCTGGTCGCACATCACCTGGCATTTGCTATAGGTTATATCCTGAATCTTGCCTAGCGTCGCTTCCAGCGGCCACTCCTCCAGAGATTACTCGCACAGACATGACCACACCCATTCTCCAGCTGAAGTCCCTTGGAATCGACGACCTCATGAAATTTGAATGGATCTCAGCCCCGCCTGCTGAAGGTATCCTGCGTGCGTTGGAAGGTTTAGTGACAACTGGGATGATCGGGGAGGATGGTCAACTGACTGCCATGGGCCAGCGAGTTGCAGAGTGTCCTATTGAACTTCATGTTGCCCGTATGGTGATTGCTGGTCCTACCCACCTATTTGTCCACACCTGAACTCTTGATCCAGTTGTTTAGTTCCAAGGAGTTTTCTTGCGGGGAAGAGATCTTAACGATCGCCGCAATGATCTCCGTTCAGGTGACTACGAAACCTCCTGGCGAGCCTTCTGAATGCCCATACGGTATATAGGATGTGTTTATCATACCAGACGGGGCCGCAGGCGCACTCGCCGAACTTGAAAGGCGGAAATTTACCGCTGAAGAAGGGGTAAGAATACCAACATTCTATTGATCAATGGTCGCTGACTGCATGCAAAGGATCATCTGACTCTTCTGAATGGTGTGCAAATAGTCAGTGCGAGCTGCAGGGTTGCTTATGAACTCATGAATGACAGCATACAACGCGTTCACGAGATATGGGCGCTCATCATCCTGGTGCAAGGTTCATGCGCTAAACTTTCGGACGATGTCTAGAGCTGTGTCTATCCGTTCGCAACTCAGCAAGTACATGATGCGCTTTGATCTCCCAAGACAGAGCTGTGAAGGTGATAGTAAACGGCTGCGGCAGTGCCTTGTGAGTGGATACTGGCGAAATGGGGCTCGATGGATGGCAGATGGAACATATTGCTCAATTCAAAATGGCCAGGTAAGTGTGGATTACTGATCAAAATTATGGACTTCTTACTTCCCCCAGATTCTACATATCCATCCGACGTCCGTGCTATTCACCCGGAAGCCCCGCACCGGGTGGGTGGTCTTTCACGAGTTGGAAGAGACTAAAAAAACACAGTAAGATATTTTGTTGAATAAGGATGATTAATTTGCTGATCAGTGACCAAATGCAGGATTAAAGTGATTACGGAAATTGAGCCCGACTGGTAACGCACAGCCTAAATAACTAATCTGATGTGGCAACCTGACTTGCAATACGCAGGCTCCTTGAATATGGTCACAAGTATTATAATAAACGTGTATGAGGATAATCCGATGGCACTGGTAGTCTGATACTTCTGTGGTACAAGGGGATGGTGGTGCCGTCTGAACACCTTGCGTGTAGTAATTTCTGCATCTCATGTCCAGTAACAAGTGTCTGTCCATGATTTCAATATCAGAAGTAAGCATGACACAATTTAGGTATACAGATACGAGTAGCGGATTGCAATCACAGGCAACGGTTTTTTTTTTTGCATTATTCCTTTGTGGTTCCACTTGGGCCCTCACCTTTATCATCAAATGGCGGGGCCAGATCGTCGATTCTTTTCTTATTCCCTTTACCCCTTTTTGACGAAACTTCCTTGTCGGGCTCGATTGCTGTGGTTCGCCTTTGTGGCAAAGGTTTATACATCAACGTTGGTCCTCCTTTGGGGTCACGGCGAGTGGAAGTCGACATGATTCCCTTCTAGGAGAAGTTCCACTTGGGCCGATCACCTGCACGTTCTACATTGGATCGAAACCAAGAACGCATGTCACCCATCGCCAGTTTCCCCTCACTCCGGTGTACACTTTTACTGATTTCAAAGCACTCACTGGCAGATCATTGAGTGAGAACAACTATATACAAAAAAGAAATGCACAATATATTTTGTGATTCCCGACTAGGGCACTCACTCCACATGGACTTTCAGAGTATTGTGTGCATGGTACAATAAACTACAGACTCACATGGCTATCTAACAAGCCCTATAACTTGGTGTGGTGTGATTCGTGAAGTGGTTGACTCGGAGATAAATGGACGAGTTATGTAATTATGTAATGCTTAGACTGTGCATTACTTTTTGAGCTACCACTGTACGTGTGCGGAAACGAGAGGCGGCGTGTGCCTTGCATTCCGCCCTAACGCAGGCATCGATACGGCGTCCGCAGAGCTTCACACGACTATTCACGAACTAGCGTAACCCATCAACGGATTTTCCCAACGACCGGCGCCCTGGAGGGTATCCCAATCGATGCGCCACGATTTTCCAGAGCCGCTTTGCATGGTGTTGCGCGTAGGCTGGTAAATGCGTACCGCGCGATGGTTGACGATGCCATGACAGCGACGACGGGGATGCATACCGGGTGCACCGCTGACGACGTCGGCGGTGAAAACCTCGCCATGGACGGGTTCCGTGATCGGCGTGGTTTCTGATTTCCCGGCTGGGACTTGGTTGGGTGGGCGCGCCGGTCGTGAGGCTACGGGCGTAGGCCAACGCGTTCAACGTCGGTCGGGCACGGCAGGCACGAAGGAGCAACATTTGCATTTGTTCTCGGTGGATGCATCATCGTTTCGACCTGCTGAATCCGGTCTATGCTACGGTAGCTGTGCTGCCTTGGTTTGTGGACACGGTACCAACAGAAGATGGTCGTGTTACTCACACTCAGGCGTTGATAAGACTTTCCCGCTTATTTACGCGATCCACCTGACCATTGGACCATGCTGAACGTTTCCGAAAGAAGAGATAATAATGTATTAATACTGAACTGAATAACGCTCCCCTAGTAGATGTCACCCGAACCCCACCCCGTTCACGACAATGGAGAGCGCCGCACGGCAATCTAGAGTGGTCATCATGGGTGCTGGGTTAGTCGTCATGTTGCCCGAATATCGAATGCTCATTCGTAGTCAAGCGTTGGAGGTTTGTCCTTTGCTATCGCACTCAAGTCCAGGCTTGGCTTTGGAAATTTCACTGCAAGTATCGCCCACCCATTGCTTCAATGGAAGAGTTCGCTCACCGTCATCCCTAGATATACGAAAAGGGAGACGAAGTAGGCGGCTGTTGGAGGGTGAGTACCCGTGATCAACCTCCCAACATAGATATTTGACGTTCTCGCAGGCCAACACATATCCTGTATGCGTCGCGACTCGTCTAGGAATACTCTGTTCACCCTTCCTAGGGCTGCTCTTCCGACGTGGAGATACACTGGTATAGCTTGTCGTCCGATCTCAATCCTAACTGGAACAAATCTCACGGTCTCCAACCCGAGATTCAAGACTATTGGATTGGCCTTGCAAAGAAATATGGACTGTATCCTCATCTTGTCTTCAATACTAGAGTGATCTCGGCCGAGTGGAGTGTCGCTCACAGTCACTACGAGATTATCGCTGAAGACATTCTGACGGGAAAGAAAATCACCGATACTGCTCAGATCGTTATTTCAGCGGTAGGAATTCTCGAGAGACCGAAAATACCGTACGAAATACCAGGCATCGACACGTTCAAGGGAGTTTCGTTTCATTCAGCGACCTGGCCTGAGGGACTGGATCTCTGCCATAAACGTGTCGCGGTCGTTGGTAACGCGTCTTCTGGGTACTCGTTGAGCTAATTCGTTTCTGGTCAACATATTGACATGTTTCCTAGCGCGCAATTCGTCCCTGCCCTTGGCGCAGATCCGAACATTCACGTTGTCAACTTCATTCGATCTCCTGTGTGGTTCAATACGCGAGTGAGTCTCTCTGTCTCCAGCATATTCCCAGAGTTACTCACGATTTCAGCCTCATATACCATATTCTGACATGACAAAGTGGGCATTTGCCAATATTCCCTTTGTTATGAGGCTTCACCGCGCATACATCATGTTCAAGGTAACCTGGACTCCCCTTTTGTTCGGAACACTTACATGTGACGTTTATAGTTCGACTGGCCCTCGTTGAGATCCCAGAGTGCAGCATCCCGTGAGCGATATCGTCAAGTACGGTTTTGCGTCTCGCACGACACGTGCAGAACGTTGATGTCTTGCAGGGTTTACGACAATACATACTAGACAATACGCCGAGCAAGTATCACGACTATTTGATACCCACGTATCGTGAGTCCGGTGCGCGTTCCCGACACACTGATTCTTAAATCCCTTTTAGCTCCTGGGTGCAAACGGACAGGTGGGCGATTTTGACTTCGAGTCGAAAACACTGCTCATACGGGTACCATCTGTTCGGCAGTGGCGGATAGCGGTTACCTCAACAGTTTAAGCCTACCGAACGTTGCTCTCAACTTTGATGGGATCGAACAAATAGTAGAGAATGGCACCCTGACGAAGAAAGGCAAGACATCTTATTTTCCTGGCGTGCTACGACTCTGACCTTTATTCTTGGACAGGCGAAGTACTACCATTCGACGTGATCGTCTACGCGACGGGATTCATAGGGGTCATTCATTTCGTCCGCTTCCAAGTTGGATTTGCTGATGGTATCCATCAGGACCAGTATTCCGTGCACGTGAAAGGATTAAATGAAACGACCGTCCAAGGATATTACGATGCTCATGGCGGTCCCACTGGCTATTTGGGCACGACGATCCCCGACATTCCGAACTTTTACATGTTAGCGGGTACGTCGCGCGTGAGACCCGATCGTTGACGTCGCTCACCATACTCGTCGACGTAGGCCCCAACACGGGCACGCCAACGTCCACGCTCTTTGTCGAAGAAGCCCAAGTGCGTGACGACGCGTCCGTGCTATGGTGATCCTCGCGCTCACGGTCCAACAGGTCTCGTATGCGTTGCAGCTCATCAAACCCGTTCTCGATGGCCTGGTATCGGCCTTTACTGTCAAGGCGGACGCCACGGACGCGTACAACGCCAAGCTCCAGGCACGGCTGTCACGCTCCGTGCACGCGCACTGTTACTCGTGGCAACGTACGGGCAGGACTGGCAAGATTTTCAATCCGTTCCCGTATGCGGTCAGCGTCTGGTGGTGGTGGCTTCGGTGGCCGAATTGGGCGCACTATGTCGCGATCGACGGAAAGAAATGGGCGAGGAAACGGACGATGGACAAGGTGTTGGGCGTGTTGAAGGTGTCTGCGTTGGTGCTCCTGCCGCTTGGGTATGCGCGTCGATCGGCATTGCTGCCGTTGGTGTGTGAAAGGGTAGGTTTTCCTCGTTGGTCGCTTATGCCATCGCTCAGAGTTTTGGCAGCTTCGGGCGTATGGAAAAATGATTGTTTGAGCCTGGTGCGCATATACTGGGGGTAATTTACCACGAATGAAATAGACATCCTGTCGTCACGGGTACTAGAATTCAGTAGATCCTACGGGAGAGGCTAGCATTTTCGGAGCATCGCTCCAAAAACTCCAAAAAGAACGATGTCAAAGGTCTGGGGGCGGTGGGGTATGTATGAACTATATATATGCAGCTATGAAACATAAATTACAATGGATACGAATGGCAAGTGCAGGTCGATCAGCAGATGCGAATGTCCAAAGTGCTCACGTGTCAAACCCAATGATCCTGCTCACTGGACGCAATGTGATGACAGGCTTGTTCTTGACGGCCACTTCCTCCCCCACGTCGTCCATCTCGGAATCATCCTCCTCTGCGTCGCTATCAGACTCCCCGCCAGCGTGTTTCGGGCCAAGCATGCTGACGACCCGACTCATGTGAGCCTCGGATTGCTTGAAGGATGGAGGTGCGCGGAGGGAGACAGCGGCGTCACATATCGCCTTGATCACGTCGTGATCGAGCTCGATGTTGAACAAGTCGAGAATGTATCTCCGTACGGGAAGACGATAACGTTGCGTCGAGATGATGTGGAGGGCCCTGAAGAATACTGTCGGAGAGGTGAACGCAGAGCGGTACTCGGGCCGTGACTTCATTCTGATGCGCCAAGATGAGCAGGGGATGGTCCTGTTCAGCGCAACGACTGACCTTGCCAAGGAACGTGAGGCAGCATTTGCAATCACGGTGTTGCTGAGATTGTCGATTGCGGTGATTACTTCGAGTTCCATCTGCACGGTAGGTGGAAGTAGGCGGAGGTCTGCATCGCTCTTGACTTCAATCGGTTCCCAAGTGGGGAGCTGGAGTAAAGTTTTGAGACAACAGTCTCGCATATGCACACAATCCGTACCGAAATGAATCGATCCAAGTCCACTGGTACACACAGTCCGGTAGGGAGACCGAGCGGCGATAAAGTGGCCTCCCACCTGTAGTCGTCCAATATTTCGGCCCCTTGTGTCGTCGATGATATCAATCCCAGGACGAAGAAACATGTTCTAGGAGTTGATTCAGTGCCTTGTCTGGATTTATGCACTTCCAACTCACCCCCGTACGGAAGGTATGAGAGAGTGCTCTGCTATGTCGAGAATCGACGGAATGATCTCTTCCTCCTCGAGAAATGGCAAGCCGCCTTCAGTGGCGCCAACATTACCCTGCACGTATCAGCGAATCAACGATCACGGCGAAAAGTACGTAAAATGACTTACAACCGCCCAAAGGATACTCTTTAGCTTCAGGATGAGTTCGAGATCTTCGCTCTCGAGACCATGCTGCCGAATGAAATGTGAAAACTCTGCAAAGTGCCCCTTTTCACTCAAGACTTGACAGCCAAGTTCGGTCTTGGACATCTCCCCGTAAAAATGGGGCGGGACGACTCCATCGAAGGCTCTGTGTACCCCCGATTAGAGCCAGAGCTTAAACGAAAATGTAATGCTCACAGAACGTCTTCGTCATCCTCCGCAGCTTCGGAACTGAATACCTTGGCCAAGAAGATCTCTACTTGAACCACGTAGTAGGTATTGCGTTCCTTACATACTGATGGTTAGTTTTAAGTTCGGAAGAGGACACCGTGCTTACATGGAACCACATGTCCATTTCTCTGGCGATATAGCCAGCATTGTAAAGATACCGGAACCCCATTGGAGTGGACATGAATCTGGTGGGGTGACGTCAGTTCGATGAATGCAGAAAACATCGCAGTTAAAACTGACTTCAACAACAAAGGATGACCTATTTCGCCGAGATGGTCCATCGTCGGTTGCATTTCCACGACAAGCTGGAGCACCTCCATGGCGTCGCACGCCTCTTCAAGAAACTGAATGGCCATCTCACAAACTTCCGGAGAAGGATCATAAAGTTGCGTCAGGAGAAGCCGCAAGCTCCAGGGGACCGGGCTGAGTGAGTTACGGATGAGCTCGCCAAGATGACTTGTTGCAAATAGTCGAACGTGAACGTCTTCGGACGTCAGAGCTTTCAAGAGCACTACACGAGGGTGCCCATCACTATATATCCATTATATTTGAGCATCATGAAAACAAAACCGTGTCGATACGCACATGGTGTAGTCTAGGTTCGTGATTACAGCAGTTATGAGATCTTCACGATTGCGGAGCTCGCTAAGATGGTAGAAGGCAGTAAAGATCTTCGACTTCTCCATGAGCCTGTGGACTGTGTTAGTAACGACGCCATGCAAATGTTCTTGGCTTACTCGAGTCCATCTTTATGCTTACTGAGAGTACCAAGCATCTCAAAGTAGCCGTAGGTCAGGGTGTCCGATATGCGTGCTTTTGAGAAAGTTGGATCAGATTCGGGGGTACCGTTGAACTATCGTTCGGAGTCAACACGGCGAACCCATAAAAAATGCCACACGCACTGGGTCTAGCTGGGCGAAACTCTTCACAATTTGATTCAGAAGATCGTCCTCCGTCATGAGAAAGCGAACCCCATCTGAGCTCGCGAGAAGGGTCGTGAGAAGGTTGCACCCCAATCGCACCCATCGGAAATTAGGCTATCAAACAACCGTGTTGGGCCAACAGGGAACGAGGAACCTCTCGCTGAGCTCACCTGCTTACGCGGAAGATCTGAGAAACGATGTGAAAATGGATGAAAGAATGACATGAGGCGACGCATGAAGCGCGAAACTTTGATAGCTTCCTCCAGCCGTTTGGGATTTAAGAGTGGTCCATCAATTAATTCTTGGAGCATGTCAAAGTTCCACTTCGTGTTGTCTTTGGTGAGCATGACCTAGAAGGTGCTCTTACAACGCTGAACCTGAGATTTATATATGAAGCCATTCACCTGAGTCTCAAGCAAGCACGATTGGAATGTTTTATCTTCCATTTGCATCCCTATCTTGATCTTGTTTTGTTCTACTTGACGTTGTCCTCGACGGACGGCGTCCTCCGCAGAATTGGCCCTAAACAAGAATATTTGTTGTGATGAAAGGCGTATGAGATCAAAGCTGGACTAACCTCGGTCTCGTGCTCTTGACATTAGGCTGTAACCTTGCACGATTACGGTTAAAACTATCAATCGCGGACATCGCTGACGTTCCGATAATCCTATGCTCCCCACGATTGTAATCTGACGCGAGATTAAATACGCGAGGAACAGCCTGTATGTTTGCCGCAATAGCTAATGGTAAGACTCTATTCGCCATTTGCATGACTTCTGCCATGAGCAGAGTGGCCTTCCGCGTCAGGCTGGACCCAACGGTGCTCTCCTCAAGCATGCAGGTTAATGCCTAGTAATGCTATCAGGATGTGACTCTTCCAAAGGGCGTGAAATGTGATCACATCGAGCAAGCCTGCATTAGCGAAGACCAGAATTAGGAGAGCAATATATTGGTCGGTCAGTTTTAGCGATTCGGGCGGCCGCTCTGGCGATTTGTTTTCACCAATGCGCTCAGGCAAATTCCGCGGTTTCCGGTACACTATAAAA
The DNA here is from genome assembly GCA_003313885.1 of Boletus sp. MG55. NCBI lineage: Eukaryota > Fungi > Basidiomycota > Agaricomycetes > Boletales > Boletaceae > Boletus > Boletus sp. MG55. The sequence continues at coordinate 26,549 of QGOI01006826.1, read as the reverse complement.
TATGTCCTCGAATCGTGACACATTAGAGTCAAGTTACTCACTGGTCAAACGACGTCCATCGATGAAGGTTTTGTACCACTCAGGGGCTTTGATGTTAAGAAGGTCGAAAAACATATCCAGAATGATTTCCTACATTTTGGTGAGTGCTTGGGTTCCCATGGAGAACATCAATGTACCCTTGTGTCAAGGGAAGGTATCCGCAGCGTGTTGACGATGGATTTAATCGCTCTCTGATCGTCCATGCAGAAATACATCAGCCCTGACATAGCGTCAGTGTGAGAGGATCAAACATTTGTAGTACCGACCACTCCAAGTCCGTAACATAAGCTCTATGACTTTTGTGCAGCTTCTCATTCGTTCCGCGTGATCAGAGCCTCTTCCGTAAGCATCGGTCACTGCCAAGAGTGCGATCTAGGGGAGCTATTTGAGGGGAACAGAACCCATGACTTTGCAACATACCTCGATGTCGATACCTAATCGCAGGTAAGCACGAGTACGTGGAGAATCGATAATGTGAAGGAACGTGGCCGCAAGGATGGGTCCAATCTCGACTGGGCCCTCCCCAAGAGCATGAAGAAGGAACCGGATACCGCCTGTCCTCGCAACCAGGTCGATATCAAGCAAACCTGTTGTCGAGGATGCAGTCAGGACGTGGCAATAACTCACTTACAATCTCGACGGACTCATCTCGGCCAACGTCTGGACGCAAATCTGTCTGAATGGATCCTCTGCGTGCTCAGCAACGGCAACGAATGCGCGCATTATTGGCTCAGACAACGGAATCAGAGTCAATCCAGTGTTACCCCGTCTGTCACGTTTCTCGGATACGATGTCAACCACAGCACGGATGACTTTGATGACTTGTTCTCTCTCAACAGCATGTTTGTTGTCACGCGCCAGTGACCTAGGAAAAGTTCACCTACAGTCCTGAGCCAGGAAGTGAACAACTCCACTTTACTATGAACCATTCCAAGGGCTGACGGTGCAACTCTTCTACCGAGGCGAAATCGACCAATGAGTAGCGGATAAGCCTGTACGCTGCTGCGCGACAGTACTTTGAGGATTTGTCTGAGAGGGATGGTATCACACTTGCGCATTTTGTGAGCTGGCACACCCTGAATGCAGGCAAAAATGGGACTGACGCTTGCACCAGCTCGGCCACGCTTAGCTCGTAACGAACGCGAAGATTTCGTTGGAGAAGAGTGACGAGTTTGTTCATGACGTCTATACGCGCTTTGTCGAGCTCAGAATTGGTGGGGCTGGTAGAAGTGCTCGATGATGATGCGATCGCCGGGGTAGACGGACTCGGGCGAGAGGTGGTGGCGAGTGACTTGAGATAAGCATTCGCCTGGTTCAACGCAGTACGAAAGTCATCTGAAAGAACTGTTGGATCGGGGCACAGTATCATTATCAAGAAATGATTACCTCGATCTCTGTCATCGCTGTCATCCCTGAAGCGGACGGTGGACGGTGGTGCTTGCCCAGCAAACTTGCGCTTAGTCGTGGGACCAACGCCATTCCTTCTCCTTTTGCCACGGGATGTTTCTGGAAGGTGTCGGGTAAACATCGAGAAAGGATGCATGATTGAAGTCGACCTTACCTTGTTCGATTCTCCTGGTGAGCATTTCTATCTCGTTCGTGGCCATATCGAGTTCCGACTCGACTTGCATTCGCATGGTGTCCTTGTGGGATCAAGTTCAGTGCGACGGTATGAGAGACCTAACCGGGCCCCTACGGTGATCGGGAGTTTGAGGAACTTCTCGGCTCCTTCCTTGATGCGGTTCTCCCTCTCCAGAAGTGCCGTGAGTGCTTCCAGCTGCAGTCGCGCTCGTGACACCGTCTATGTTGTATGGTGTATGTATGCGCACCTGCTCATCGGATGGTCTGTTGGGGTTGTCGGTTTCGTGTGGCGCGCTGCTGGAAGTCAAAGCGGTGGACTGGGAAGAGAAGGATGTATTGGACTGATGAGCTGGCGTAACTCCCGACGAATCATGGACGTCATTGTTCGCTGGCATGAGCTGTTAAAACACAAAGTCTCCCGACAGTCCAGTTCGGCTTACCCCAAAATAGGAACGGATCACGTGTATCTACCACGTAATACATCCCGGCAAATCCCGTAAAACTGCAGAAAATAAGGTTCAAGCCACAATCTTCCAATTCCCGGGTACACTCGCACAACGCGCTCGACAAACGCCTCAAGATGGGTACGTGCGAGTTCGACATGCTGCCAGTGCGCCTCCCTGACCTTGTATACGCCCAGTTCGCTACGCCGCCGCCGCCCTCGCCACCAACCCCGAAAAAAGTCCGTTTTTCCGTATAGCTCGCCGTGTCGATCTGACCTTGATCATTGCAGCCGTCCGCGCCCGCGGCGAGTACCTGCGCACGCACTTCAAGAACATGCGCGAGGTTGCCGCTGCCCTCTCAGGTGCGTTCACGATCAGACGAGCATCATCCACCGAAACCAAGTCGATCTAACTGACAGGCATGAAATTGACCAAGGCCTACGCGTACCTCGGTGACGTCGTGGAACACAAACAAGTCATTCCCTTCCGCCGTTACTCGGGTGGCGTCGGTCGTGCTAGCCAGGCAAAACAATTCAAGACGACCCAAGGCGAGTTTCGTGACCGGAAGGAGATCACGCCTCGAGGAGAGACCTAACATCGTTGCCACAGGTCGCTGGCCCGAGAAATCTGTCAAGTTCATCACCCGTCTCTTGAAGAACGCCGAGGCCAATGCTGACGCAAAGAGCTTGGAACTCGAAGAGCTTTTCATCAAAAACATCGTCGTTCAGCAGGCACCCGTATGTTACAACATAAATCATCCAATGATCAAGCTTGTAAACACTTGATTTGCTCAGAAAACTCGTCGTCGCACGTACCGTGCACACGGTCGTATCAACCCCTACCAGGGTCACCCTTGCCATGTCGAAATCATATTGGGAGTCTCAGGCGAGGAGGTGGAGCGGAGCAAGGACAAGGATGCCGTGGTTGCTTCTCTCTCATCATTGAACCGGCGTCAAGTTGCGAGGAGACGAATCGAGGCAGCACGTGCATGATTCCACTCACCCAGCTTGGGCGATGCATCCGAAAGTCGCATGTGGTTATGTACGCAAATATGCATATGCTATGGCACCAGACACGATCCCCTCGGGCAACACGAATGCATTTCATTGAGTGAAGAGGATAAGGAGCGTGTAGATCATGTTCGAGAAACATACATAAGATAAAGATATTCTTGATGAGGTGCAAAGGAATCTAGTAAGGAATGACTTCATGTACTAAGGAATGGTGGGGTCGAATTCGATGGTTCAGAATCAGAAGGTCCTACATTCAAACGTTTTCCGCCCCACGCCTGCGTGGGGTTGAATCGAAATCTCTGACTTCTCACAATTGGCGACTGCAGAGATCACAAAATGAACGATTGGCTCTTGCCCGAGTCCAACTGCAGTTGACGTACCAGTTGTCATATATGCGTTTTTCCCATTCCACCTCGGTGCCATCGAGGTATTCCGACAAAGCATGTTCCAACCAGTCACAGATATAATCAACACGTTGAATCTTGAATGGGGCGTGACATTTCTCCATTGCTGTAAAAAGAACTGTCAATAACCGCCGAAGGCGCTAGACGCTCGGGACAAACCCCTAACAGCCCACGTGATTGGGCGATAGCGTTTCAGGTTGATCAGACGAGATTCAGGAAACGACGGATGCTGGTCATATGGTCCCGACCCACATCCACGCGCAACTTCCCGGATGAAGAGCACTATCGTGTGTCAGGTGCGTCTACATGATACAGGCAGGAGAATGCGCACTCATTCCGGGGAGAGCAGGACAACAACAGCTCTGCAATGCTTGTTTATAACCTGCCATATGGTGGTTTTCCCGCGTATAAAAGTCCCTCAATACGGTCCTCGTTTGCTCATGAGCTGGGCTGAGCTTCAATTTCTGCAAGGCAAGTGAGAATAGTTAAGTGCTGCCCGCTGCAGACATCAGAACTACGTACCGTGATGAAAGGAAGCACGGTTGGACGATCACATGCGAGGGCGATCAGACAGGAAGCTGAGTAGTTACGGAGCTCGTGGCATTTCTGTCCCAATGTCAACCAGTGCCGTCGTTGATACATTAAGAGAAAACTCACAGTGGCCAACTCCAGGAAGAATTCGGTCAGTTCAGTTCGCTTTTGCACCGATTCGGCCGTCCCGATACTATTCATGACGAATCGATGCACGGCTCTTTCGTAGGCCATGAAGTTTACCACTTTGCGCGCGACCTCGGACGTGGGCGGATTGTCGTCACCGTTCCTAGTCATCAGATACCGAACCGCGTCCTCAGGCTCGAAAGCACGGTACTTTTCCCACAGCAGGAGTGTCAATTGAAGTGCCAGCATGGCGTGCCCTCCAGAAGAGTGGAAATGCTCGAGTTTGACTCTGGAAAAGTCGCGCCTCATCATCGACTTTTTCTCCCGTGGTTCCCAAGTACTGCAAAGTACATCCTGTCGGTATTTTGCCTTTGCGCGTGCGATCGTTTTTTCCTTTCTGAGTCCCCTGGATTTCTCGCCGGCGCAAGCACGTTGGTGTAACGATGAAACCAACTTTGAGGAAGCATCCTGTGGTATGTCTTGTGCCAAGCGGGAGAAGGTGAATTGAGTCAGAGGACTTAACGCCTCTGTATCCTCCATTCGCCAGTGAAGATCCACCCAGAGGTACAATAGCCTCGCAATGCGCCCCTTGACTTGCATAGAATGTGACCGCGCCATGGAAGGAGATTGGCAAGGTAAAATTTCGTCGTATCTGGCGACGAGAGCGTCGAACGTCTCTTGAGGGCTCGAGAAAAAGCGGAAACATAAGAAGAAGACATCGACAATCTCTACGTCGCTGTCAGCATCGGGACTTGTCATGTACCGCACGAGAGCCTTGAGAGATGCGAGTTGAGCCAGCCCGTTACGATCCTTCCACAGTTCTGTATCATCTTCAGGGTGGGGTATTTTGCCAACAGTTGGATCGATAAATATGGGAAATTGAGCCAACGAGTTACGAATATTGACGGAAACATGCACATAACCACAGCTCAGGCCTCCGGACTCGCTGTTGACTACCGTGCTAGAAGCGGAAGACTCAGGAGTAGACAAGTCCAGGCGAGACGGCTTCCTTTTCATTTTGTCGCGAAGGGGCTTGAACAACGCAGAAACTTTGGATTTCTGCGCTTGATCGAGTGCGTCCGTCGAGTTTGACGCAAAGGTTCCTGCGTTCAAACTGGATTGATGGCTCTCGACAGAGCCTAAAGCCGATGCCTCGGACGCGTCTGCGACTTGGACAAGATGGTTTTCGACGGGAATTTGCGGCAAAGGTTTCAATTGTGCTACCTCGTAGGCGGCAGCATTCAAGAAATCCTTGAGACTTGACATTGTCATGTCAAGAAGCTGCATGGCAATGTGGATCGATTCCCGACGAGACGACGATCGGTCATATCGTGGTACATGGCTAACGTGACCCAGGAACATGTCTTTCGAGAAGTTGACCCCGCTCAATGCAATGTGGTACTTTGGACTGGTGGGCATATGCTCGGGGAGATTGGCCATGGAATGCAGGATCGCATCGAGACAGTGAGAAAATACGGGGCCAAGCGCGTGTAACGCATCAATGTCCTGTGATTCGGGGATCTTGCGAAGGAGCGAGAATGGTGCCAAGATAGCCGGGAAGGTCTTCTCCAGGTCGAACTGCGGAATCGTGGTACCAATGTCGAGGACACCTGATGTAGCCGGCGCGGGGTCGTCGCTGGCGATGCTTTCAGTTTTCGCGTTGGGTGCAAGCTGGACTAGTACTGGCTGCGGGCGGGCAACTCTAGACCTCATGCGCGCCAGGGAGCGCGAGCTGTGTGGTAAAGTCATGAGCGGTGCCGGTGATAAGTTTCAAGCGAACGAGACGAGGCTCTGTCATATATATGCGCCCTAGCGGGTCCACAGAGGACAATAGATTGATCGTGAGCCATTAGTGATCAGAGTCCACACTTTGAAGTGGAGGTGCCAAAGCGGGAGCAAACCGCGGTACTGCCTCATGCGATGACCATCCTCAACAACACTGGCGAATCTGAACTCGTCCAGCTCTTGAATACTATTCAAGAACTTTCCGAACAACTCGCACAAAACAGGTCTCTTTCTATCACACTCCATGCTTCCGCGGGCGCCGTCAAGGTCTGTATCCTGTACGCTCGCTTTGCTCGTACTAAGTCAGCACCGGCAGACTCAGGCTGCTCACTCTCAAACCGGCTTTGTGCTGAGGAGGTGCGTCTGAACTGTTGGCGACCACGCGTATACACATTCACTGTCTACAGGTTCAATCTCGACAAGCCTCAAGGTATTTGTGTGAAGGAAGACCTGTAGTTCTGGCTTACAAGACTGTGGCTGTAGATCTGTATGACTCTGAACTCGAATGCATGAACGCATCTCTTGCGGCAGAGAACCAGGTTCTGCTGCACGACAACAAACAACTGGGTACCCTCATCAAAGAGTATGAGCAGACACTGGAGAGTGTCATGGGTGCTTTCCGCACGAGGGCTGTGCGTCATTTGCTCACATGCGATTCTTTTGTCGCTCGCTGATCAACGCCCCAACTCACCTTTTCTTTTCATGCAGCGGGACGTCCAGGAACATGAGCTCGCATTAATTCGTGAATACGAAGCGAGGCTCCTTGCCAAGGAATCCGAGAATCTCCTTCGCGTGCTTTCATCGACCACCGCGGAATCAATTTCCCTGGGTCGCGTGTCCGCCACGTTGCGCTCACTCTTGCGTGTTCTCAACGGCGAAGACGTCCCTTCTACGTCTTCCCCAAGTCCACCTGCTGAGACCAACAACTCACCGTCAGACAGCTTTGATTTGGGACAGAGAGAGGATAACGACTGGGCCTTGGAACGAGAGTGCGAACTTTCGCGTCTAGAGCGCGAAAATGCCGTTTTGAGGCGTCTGCTCGGTCTTGATGTTCGGGAGCCTGAATATTTAACCAGAACTGGATCTGGAGGAGTCAATCCTGTTGATGAACAAAGACCATCGATTCCGCGACCCAATGAAGGAACGGTTCAAAGGAGGTTGGGCGGAGCGCCAGGCACCGTTGGCCCTTACGGGACATATAAACGGAGTGCTGGGAGATTAGGGTAGCAACAACTGGTCCACTGTTGAGTAGATCGCATTTTGATGCTTTGATGAGTCGCTGCCTGCTATGCGTAGATGTCATGATCCTCTAGGAACTTGGGACTGTATATCCCTATAGATAGAAACACGCCGGCTTTGCCAATCACCTTACATGCACACATTTGTATACGTCGATAACCTACAGACCTTGAAGTTATTCCGCTTGGCAGGAGGCACTGATCACCAAGGGAAACTGTCCTCCCTGACGTGCACCCACCATTCAAAACATGTAATTTATCTAATAAGGGGCGGTCACCAGCCCTTTCTAAGGCTTATCACGAGAGAACGTGGATGGGCCTCGTGAAACACGACGCACAAGCGAATCAAGACCCGGCAGGGTTGCAGTTTGTAGTCGTGCAGACAACGTTGCGTGCTAGTGGTTCAACATGTCTGAGAGGCTGTCACTGTCTTAAACACGAGCGAAATCTGGCGTAGAGGTACCAGGAACGTTGATATGAGTCAAGGCGAAGGCGGATTTCATTTGTCGGCTGAGTAGGTGAGACTGGGGTGCTTCGAATACAAAGTTGACGTTGACGTTGACGTGGGCGATGTCGAAATTAATACTGTCCGAGTTTGTGTGATCTGTGCACGCCCAAGGCAACCGGCTCCTGTTCAAGTCCGTCGCAGCGACGAGACAAGCAACGATGGCGTCAAGTCTCAAGTTCTCTTTTCCACCCAAACCAGTGTCCGTGATGCAGCGCGACGGCAGTCTGTCGGACCAGCTCGTCGACGGCGAGTGGACCAAGGTAAGTATTTTTAATTCTCCCCCGTCGCGTTCCCGAGCCATCCCACGAAGAAGAACCGCTGCGGTTCCTATTATTTAACTGCCTGTTGCCGTTCCTTCAGCTGCGTGCTGGCCGTGCGCTGGATCATCATCGTCGCGTTGTCGGGTGATCCGACAGGCTGAAGTACGCACTGCGCACGGTTCCATCGTGTGGTGGCTATTCGCGCGCGTCCACTGCCTCTGATGACTCCAACAAGTTATCTCACCTCTCTCTTGCCAGCTTTACCACCCTTCCTCTTCCTCCTCTGACATGCCTCTCTCCTCCCACCAGTCCTGGTTCCCCCGCCGTCCCTCCGCCCCCGGTCCCTCATCCCCCTCCCAAGCGACCAGCACCAGCAATACTACCCTTATCGGTGGATGCACTTCAGGGTCCAAACTAAAACGCAAGGACCACTCCCTTGGTAGCGCCGACTCGAACCCGTCCAGTCTCGAGCGCGGATATGGTGACAGTGAGTGTCTACTTTTCAGCCTGACTCGGGTGAACCTGCGGGCTCAGCCCATGCTTCATCGTCCGGTATTTCTTCCTAGCTTCCCTGCGACTCACTCCACACTCTCTTCCCCTCCTTTTGTCGTACAGATGTCGATGACTTTGGCTCCAAGTCCACAGAATCATCACCCTCTACCGCGTACCACTCTTCGCATTCTGTCCCTCTGCATTCGCACTTTCAACGATGCTCGTCAACTCTTTCGTCCAGGCACCGAACGAGCCTCCTGTCAGCTGCCTCCGATGCTCTCGGTCTTCGTAAGAAGATCGGTTCTGTCTCTCGCAAGAAACCAAACTTTCCGTCCCTACCCCATCCGAATAGTATCCTGCCGGAGGTAATCGAAATCAGTGCCCGTAACAATACGACTGTCACTTCGTCGGTCGGTGGTACAATTGCACACAGAGACTATGAGCATGAGGAGCGCGAACGGCTCCGGGATGCAGCTGCGCAGTCGATTGGGCTCGGTCCAGGGCTTCTCCATGACTCGTACAAGTCGCAAAGTCGCTTATCGTTGGACTCCCTTCAAAGTCCCCCTCAACCTGCGCGCATACCGCCATTCCCTGCAACATTGGCCGCACTCCGCCCCTTCATAGAATTATCTGCGACATTACCAAAGTTCACTCCGCCTTCTTCGTTGCTCGTCTACGCGCTTGCAAAACAGTGGAAACCCCGTACAATTGTGCTCACATCACATTCTCCGAGTCAGAAGACTCGCGTCCACTTGTTTAAAGGGACCTCAAAGGATGAGAAGGAGATTGAGAGATTAGAAGTCACGGAAGATAGTGTCATTTTTGTTGCTGAAGAAGAGGTCGGCGGGAGGGGCAACGTGATCAAATTTGCCGGAAAGGACGTTTCTGCGAAGCGGAGTGGGGCAACTGGGGGGGAGAGTTTGTGCACCATGTGGTTTTTGCAGATCACGGACCCAGCCGAGTCGCAGCGTTGGATTGCGGCCATCAAGAGCGCGGTATTGACCCAGAGGTATAGTCTGCAAAGCTTTGCGGTTGCCCGAGGTTCTGACAGGCGATGTAGGGCTGTGCGTGCCGGTCTCGATATTCCGGCGCAGGCAAATGGAAGGAACGAACCAAAAGGCGATATGGATGTCATGCTCTCAATGCATCTGCAGGGAATTATAGCAATGCACCCAACCAGACCCTCACCTACCATTTTACTCCCGTCATCGCCGGTACTGACTTCGCCTTCCCCTCCTGCATCGCTTCGTTCCCTGAGGATAAACGTCCCGTCATCACCCTCACCCGCCACTACCATGAAAGGAATATTCTCGGGGACACGGCCCCGTTCACCTTCCATTGAGGGCTCAACTGCTCTTGCCTATCCACCTGGGCATGCAGATGACTCGTTTGGTGTAGCGGGCACCAGCCTTCTCACTATGCTCCGCAACAAATCTTCCGCGGACTCTAGCTCCTCGCCCTCTCACTCGCTTCCTCTGCCACTCCCACACGTGTCGGGAAAAGGTTCGCCTGCTCCGAGTCTGCGATCCGCCAACGCGCCAGTTGTTATTACTGCATCGGATTTGAAGATATCAAGGGAGCGTGATACACCAGAGTTATCGGCTGCCGTTCCAGAAGCCAGACCTTATACAGCCCCAGGCTCAACCACCCCGCCGACTCCTTTCGCAACCCAAGGCACATTGACGTTATCTCTCCAACCCCCTCCCAGGAAATGCAAGCATGCTGCTACCGCTATTCCCGCCACTTTTCTATCCGAGCAGAAGGCCATGTATAAGCAAGCTGGTGGTAATCGCAGTGTTGCAGGGAACTTCGGCATTCCGTCCAGGGGCTCTGGTGATGATACGCCGGGGGAAACTTCGCCCATGTCCCTTGACCCGCCTAGCTTTTCGGGTGGACAATCAGGGTCTTTCCTTCCGAGTTGGAGCTTTGACGCGCCGTCCTCTTCTGTTGACGAAGCACATGATAGCGAAGAGAGCGATGAGGTGGCACCGACTCTGCTGGGAGACGGGACTATCAATTCCTTGTCTCCTGGGAATGGGTCCGCACCAACGGATAAGCTTTTGCAAAGCACTGCTATCACGAAAAGATGGTCTCGCCAAGGTGTTGCCCTTCCGAAGCGGCTCACACCACCCTCAGGACCCCCGCCTTCCATTCCGCCTTCATCGGAGAACAATCATCGCACCTCAGTGGAATCGAGCATATCCATACCAGTCACTTACGCCGTTGACCGTTCCCCTAGTAGTTCATCATCCAAGGCTCAAATCAGCCCAAAAAGTGGTCCCTCGTTGTCGCCTATATTTTGGAAACGCGCCTCTGGTTCCTCGACGTACAGCGCCAGTTCAACAAGTACCTCTGACTCGCGAGGTCGGTCTCTGATGCCGATGTCCCCTGGTGGCGAGTCTTTCCCTTCATCATTGAGATCCGTTGTCAGTAATGGCGTACGGCCGATGTCGTTCTCCGTTCCTGGCTCGTCACCTGTGGCATATATTGCGACGACTAAACGGCGTTCAATGCCGCCACCGCGGCCAGCACCCAATTTTGCTCCCCCTCCTGCCCCGACGATTCAGGAATCTACCTCGAGGCCTGGTCCCTCGGCAATACCCGCTCCTGCGCCGCAAAAATCTTTCAGAAGCTCCGTCGCACAGCGTGCCTTACGGCTCTCTCTGACATCACCCAAGCCACCCCCTTCCTCCGCTCTCCCTCCTCGACCCGATGAACCTGCGATCGCGCGAGGCCATCGCCGGAGCTCTAGTGCTGGCACGCCGGATCATCATCCCATCCCCACACCATCATCACGTCCAACTTCAGCTCTCTCGGGCAATTCCAATCCCAACCCGTCTACCTCTCCGCTCTCCAGAAACTTATCCATCAGACAACGTTTACGTATCCTGAGCACCCCTCCCATTTCACATTCTCCTGCTCAATTGCCTTCATCCATGATGCCTTCTCTCCAGGTTAGCACCCTGGATCTCAGCGACGACAACGACGACGACCTGCCCACGCCTTGTTTCCATTCTCCCCAGCCGTTTGGGCTGGGCGAGCACATCATGACGATTCAAAATAAACCGAGCTTTCTCCAGCTTTCGAACCCCGCCTCGCCGACCATTCTCAAGCCTCCGCCTCGTAGCCCTTTCCGGCCGATGCCACCCTTGTCGAGCGTGATGGGCGGTTCGAGAACCCCGCCGCTCGAGTCGGACTGTGACTTTGTCGCCCTTTCCCCTCCGCCCCCTCGGAGAGGCTCCAAGCCCCACACGGTCACGGGGACGCGGACGGAAAAAATCGAAGCGGAAAGACCTGGGTCTGTACCGCACGAAGAGAGCACGTTGGTGACGCTCTCTCAGCGCGGATCGGTGGTTTCGCTTGGTTTCGTGACGACTTGATAGATAGATTGTACTACACTGCTAATTTCTTGCAACTCGACATCATCCTTGATCATGAGCACTATTCACCCATTTGCACGATGCTTGGTGTAACTTACATACAATGTACAGGCGAGTAAGCAACAGCACGAATCGAGACGACGGGAATGAAATTGCAAAGCGATGTAACATTAAGTGAGACAGGTAGATATGCGCGTTCGACGTAAACGAGACCTAAGAAATACGATACATCATGCAAAGCTATTCTCAACATCTGCACTATCTTCGCCCTGCTCCAAGTTTGCGAACTGCAAGGCGGTATATGAGCAACAAGTTCCGTCGAGAAGTCAAACCTCAACTCACAGTCAAGAATGCAGCAGGCCGGTGTTCCTCCGCCCAGAAGAGGAGTGGTGTGTCGAGAGCCATGCTGTACGGCAAGTTGGGTGACCACAACTGAGTGAGGCCAATACCGTAGTTCCAGACCTTGCCCTCGGGCACGAGGGTCATACCAAAAATGCGATCCGACAGCAAAAGTTGGACACGCTCGGACATGTTGGGGTTGAAGCCAGGCGGATTGGCTGAATTGTCCACGTTTTTACGGCCCCACTCGAATCCGCCAACAGTCAACGAATGAGCAGACAACGAGACGGACCCTGGAGTGAACGAAGCCGCAATACAGATCGTCGATGATCCAAATTCGGGATGATCTGCCATGAGCTTCGCTTGTGTGGTAACATCCGTCGGCGATAGGTGGTTGAGCTCGAGCGCTTGGGTTTTGACCCACCCCAAAGGCTCGAGATCTTTCAATAAGAAGTCATCCTTGGGGAGCTGAGCTGGTAGCTCAACGTTATTGTTGCTGCCGCGCTGGGGTACCCAAGCTACTGCCTTGATCTCCTTGACTTGCTTGTTGTCTGGCGGGGAGACACCATACATAAAAACGGCAACCTGGGTGCGCAAGTCCGCCGCCGCGATGAAAGCGCGCAAAACATTCTTCGGTAGCACGTATGTGTACGAAGCAGCGTCGTCTTTCACGTCGTCGTTTGATACGTAGATGTGTTGGAGACGAAGTGGCAGATGGGTTGCAGAGATGGCACGGACGCGCCAGTCAGATTTACTGCTAAATACCTGTTGTTCGTAGCTTGTTGCTGCAATGGTATTAAGTCATTCAGCGTAACGCGCGTGAAGTTACTAAAATCTACTTACTTGTAACCGTCTGGATGGTGTCACCATGAATATTGGTCGTTTGGCTGATACCAAGATCAGCAGAACATCCAACAACTACTTTGATAATAACTCACGTTTGAACAGCTGTAACCTGCCCTTGGGCTTCGGTACCCTTCTCCAATTCCGCCATTTGTTGGCGTTGTACAGAAGGAGCAGCAATCTCTTGTCCAAGAATGATATCGCGAATTTCACTGGCCGTCAACGACGCAATGTTGACACTGTTACGTTTGCCGAAGTCCTTTTATCAGAAGTAAGACATCAAGGAAAACCAACAGTGGGTAATGATGTTACTCACAGCCAGAATGAGGTCTTTCATGGCAACCTCAACCTTGATCCATTCGTCGTCTGTCAAAGTTGGCCACACGAAATGTGGTTCCGTGATCGTGGACTTGTCGGGATGAAGAATAATCTTAGCCTTTTCATTGTTGACGTGCAATCCACGTAAGAGGAGGATGAGACGAGAGAAGGCAGTGTAACTAGAGATAGATTTTAACCAGTCATCTGTTGGAGATGTAAGACCAGTATCGTCAATAAAAGCTCGGACATACCATATAGACTGAAGAGCACCATTTGCGGTTGTGTAGCGCGCTACGAAAGGTTTATATTCAGGTTGAAGGGTTCCCGAAACGACCTAAAAGACTTACAAGGATCAAATCACCAAACTTTTCCATCTTCATGCATGCTTGGAAAGGAAGCTGCAGTTCACTACCCTTGATGACAATGTTCGGGAAATCCAGTAAATGCACCTCCAGAGGATCTAGGAAACGAGGTAAGCCAAGTTGGCGGTGATGGTGTACGGTTCTTACCCAACATTCCCTTGCGAGTGACAATCACCTGCTTGGGCTGTTCCTCAACAGGCAAAGAGCGAACCAAAGCAGCGACTTCTTCGGCTGTCTTCCATTTCGCGAGCTGTCCTAAACGCTTTTGACCGGCCCAGACGCTGGTGTGGATAACTTTCAGGAAAAGTTGCCCTGATCGTGGATTAAAGATAAAAATGGCTCCATCTAAGAGAGAAAATAAGCTATCTGTATGCCAAGAATAACAGCTGACTGCTTACTGATGGGTTTGGTGGTCAAGTTTCCCTCAAAGGTCTTGTGGATTGTGACACGGTAGACGTTCGTGTCGTCAACGAACCCTATATCAAAGATGAGCAGGGTTTGTTGTACCAATTCCGCTGTGCGTACAAATAATCTGGTTCGAGAACAGTTCTGAGTAGTTCTGACTGTTCAAGTACGGTTCCGTTGGTTCTGAGGAGTATAGTTGGAGGCCTTTGCGTATGCGCTCGCGCAAGACGTGACAGGCGGGATTTGCCTTCATGATTTTGGCCATGGCCTGCTGAATGAGAGGCTTCATGCCGGGGAACCAATTGCCATATGCCGACCACAGATTATATGCCAAGTCCATGCTGATCATGACACCAGTAGGAGATGGATAAATGCTCATCGAGTCGGATACCTGATCAATATGTGTGATCCAAATGACAAGCGTACTCAATCATAACCACTTACGTAGTCCAGGAACTTTGCGCGCGTATACCGCTCGATATCATGCGAATCAAAATCACCCCATCGAAGCTGTACATCAATCCAATACTTGTTACTTGTCGTGCCATCCAAGACATCTTTATTCTGTACCAGGAAATAAGCCTTTGCGTAACCTTTCGAATAGGGTAGACTCACATCGGTCACAAGAGATGGGCGAGTAATGTTCCACTTGTACGCAGAAAACAACAAAATGTCGGCGCATGACGAATTCATCTTGTAACTCTTACGAGGGTGGATTGTCTCCTTCTGAACTGTCTCGATCTGCAAGGGTTCGAGCTCCTGGTCGAATACCTGACACAGGTCCATGACCACACTCTCATGAACTACAGGATGCAATTAGATGAAGTCAGCTTGGCGGACAATGCAACTTACTCTTCTGCCACAAATGAGCACGGAAGATCTGGATTAAACTGATCTTGAGTGTAGGAATCTTGCCGTGCATGAAGATACCAGTCAAGTCAAGTTGGACCTGGAAACCAACGTAAACGTTCGCGCGGTTGATCGTTGGGCTCCACCATAGAGTGAATCGACGGTTAGGAATCTGGTTCAGACCAGAACGCTGGGCATTCGTGAGCTTCTTGTATCGCATCGACTCCTCGAAGCCGGACGCTTTCTCCCAGAAAAGACCCTCCCAAGTGGGGAAGTAAGTGCCCTTGAACAATGTGTGCTCGAGAATTCCTTCGACACCACCAAGAGCAGCAATGACGTCAACCCGGTAATTATTGAGCTGCCACAGTTTTCCGTCATGCCTCTGCGAAGTCCACCAGAAGGGATTGCTGTAAACAGTTAGTCGAGTGCGAGCTACAGAAGGAGAGCGACGCACTGTTTCAGCAGCTGATATTGCTTCCAGTCAGTGCGCACACGCCAACCACGATCATAAGCCAAACTGGAAGAGAGCCGTTAATGTGGAACGAGGATGATGTTTTTGTATGACTTACGTATGCCGATCCTTTTGGAATAACGTGTTGATTCGAGGAATACCTCTGTCCCAACTGTCTTCGAGATCCTCGAGGGTCAGACGGCGGTTCTGTGCGTTTGCTTCCTTTCGTTTCATGGAGTATTCCGACCAAACCCGTGCAGAATCCAGGAACTCGGCCTCCCAAGGTTGCAGATAGCGGTACAAGTTGGGAATAAGTTGATCTTCCTCATGAGACATACCAGCACGGAAGTGCGTGACCCCAACGTCAGTCTGCTTCGACCAACGAAGATCACTTTGAGGAATCAGAACATGACCCATGGACAACATTCCAAGACCGCCGAGTTCCTTGGGTGTGTAGAACACAACTGGGGGGAAACGTGAGGGCATTTTACTGTTCAGGCCAATTTTAACCCGCGTCTGGATCTTGTTCTCCGCCTTCACCAACGCGTCGAGTAACTCGTTCGTGTGGATGACTGCCTCTCGATAATAGGTCATAAGACCGATAAGGGCAGTGTTCCACTTGTTGACGATCTTGGAGAAAGTTGTGGAACCGGAACTCATCAATACTTGTCGGATGCGATTGTTGAATTGCTGGACGCCTGCGAGAAAACCAACTTCAGTATATCAGAAGAAGAATCACGACAACTTAACGCACCTTCGTCTGACACGCGAAGGAAAGCCTGCGCGGTGCGCTCTTTCGTTTGCTCATTTGTGAGGTTCCAGACTGCATCCTTCAACGAAAATTGCTCTCCTCCCATCGTCCTCATTTTTGGCAATATGCGGACCTCAAATCCACACATGGAGAACAGAAGTTGAGGATTATTCTGAGAGTAGACGCTGACAAATGTATCTTCCCATTCAATGGTCGTCAAAGACCTGGGCAAGCTTTGCTTCACGTTCCAAAAGACAGCTCTACCAAGGTTGACGTCATGCTTGATGAGCCTCATTCGACAGTCACGAGGCCAACAGCGTTTATTGTTGTAGCCAATGACGTTGTTGTTTGTCGGATCTGGGTTGGCGCTCAAGTAACGTTGAATGAGATCGCGAGCCTCGTCGGCTGTGAAGCGGAAGAGAATGTGTAGTTTGTCGACGTAGCGGGAGTATAGTCGAATCGGATGTCGCGTTTCAGTGGCAGAATCACGGTACTGCAAAAAGTTGTTTGGCATCTGAGGCGGTCCGGCCATTTCGCTGGCCCTTTGAAGTCCAAGGACCAAAAGATCGAGCACGAGGCCATAGTACTGGAAAACAAAGGCAGAGAACTGGAGACCACGGATGAGACCGTACGCGTTGGTGTGCGCCATGTCCTTATAGGTCAAAACTGAATAGAAGACATTAGAATCGACCGCTATAACATAGGCATCAAGCTTACCCGTGTTGTTCTTCGCAGTGATGTAATCCGCCAAGTTATGGTCCAAGATGAGACGAAGTAGACGGTTAAGAAGCGTCAGGTCCAGCTTCTCATACACCTTGGAGAACACCGTTTCCATCATAACATTACACTCGCCCTCACCGGTCTCCCAGACGTCAGTCAAGTTGTTGATACCTTGACACCATTTATACACGAGGAGAGGAGGCGGCTCAGTATCAGCGGGCTTAATCCAGGCAGGGAATAATCCTCTCTTGTCCGCTTCAAAGAACAGGAATTGATCGAGGTACTACACCGACAATCCGTCAGTGATCGCACGCAAATTATAGGCATTCTTACGGCATCAGTTATCTTCTCTACAGGCTCGATGTCGTAGCATGGAATCAACTTGTCATAGGTATCGAAAAACTCGATACCTGACTCTTTGAAGGCACGTTGTGTGAGAAGCAGACGTTTGATGCGCGACAAGCCTAGTATCGCGTAAGATATTCTATCAGCTAGATGGGCAAAGTGTGACTCACATTCATGAGGGTTGTCATATGCTTGTTCAATAAGAGCAAGTTCCTCACGCTGCGACTGATTGAGTCGTCCTTTGACTGAGTAAGCCTCCTTCAGTTTCTCGAGGGCTAAGACCAAAAGTTTGGTATCATGCTTGTACGACAGGGGGCTAATCCGCAGCGTGAGACACAATCCCAAATCGAGAAGGATTAACTTACGGGAATGGTATGGGGGCAAACTTGCGACTTTCCAGCCAATGAACAGTCGCAGTGTATATGGCGACAGCCTCTTCGGCACTAATATAAGGGCCGTCCTTGAGGTAACCATGCTGTCGTTCCTGTTCGGCCTTGAGGTAGAGACCTAATTCAATGTCAGAGTAGTAACGGCACGAGACAATGACCACTCACGAGTGAGCCGACCCAAATTCTTCTTCACAACCGCCTTGTCGACCGTGGCGCCACGCCGGATGCGTTCTCGGTTGTAGTGAGCAACACTGGAAAAGGTTATGCATTTATGAAAGCTGTTCGCCTAGAAAAAAACAAAAGACCTACGAGCACCACCAATCAGCCTTGCTCTTGATGTACCGCAGAATAATATTTTCAATAGCGGTCGGCATTCCTGGAACCTTCCAGGGAATATTTGCTTTCCAACACCGCCAAGCTTCGGATAAGTGCTGCAGAATTGTCTTCGCCTTGTTCTGCTTGATGGACTCCGGCATCATGTCCAAGATATCGTGCATAACAGCCGCACGGAGCTCTAGGTCATAGTGCGACTCTACGCGCTGCTTCGTTACGGTTTTTGCGATACCCTTGCTATTACGACCCTCAAACTGACGAGCAAGAAGGTTCCCGAGCCAACGTTCGAGGAGGGGGACAATACCACGCATAAAGAAGAGCCAGACTCGCCAACCAGGCGCCCAGAAACCACATCCGGGCCCTTTGCCAACAGGACCCGTGTTGAAGCGATAGTAGATCAAGTGTTTCAAGTCCTTGGTCATGCGTACTTGTCTCATCAACTAAGACGATAGATGACAGATTAACTAACAAAGAAAAGACGAAGTGGTGACGACTGACCTTGTACTTGTAACGGTACATACCGGTGAGGGCACCAATATGACCAAAGATGTATTGCAGGGCATCAGCAAGTTGAAAAGCATCGACGTTGCCAAGCCGGAACTGGACATGTGCATCGACGACGAGCTTGGTGAGCCGTAGGATTTCACGACACAAGTGGAAGGCATTTCCAAAGCGAGACTTCTTGCGCTCTTTGGTTGTAAGCGTCTTAACAGGCTTCAAGTTCAAGTTATAGTCGAGGTGAAGATAGTTCAAGTTCTGCAACAGACATTAATGAAGAACTACGTTGAACGTTGAAATCATGTTTACCTTGCGATGAATTAACAAATTGAGCATGTTGTAACCTTGCCTGCAAACTTGCAAACCAGCTTCGACCCAATCGAGCCTTGTCGTCTGGAAGAATTTCGTTGCTTTGAGTTGTCGGAACAGGTTCTTCTTCGTCATAGCCTTCTCTGGACGACTCTTGAGTTCGTTTAAAACGTAACACTTGAGCAGTTTCTGGTACGAGACGCGAACTTTCACAGGTTGATTGGGTGGGCAGTGCTCCAGGTACCAGTTCTTCACCAACGGAATATCTTGTGCACGCCTCATCCGACCAGACCGGCGGTTGTACGGATCGGGAGCCCACCACAAGGCGATAGCATCCGCTGTGAGGTCGTTTTCCAAAGGCTTGTCCCCAAAAAATGGTTGCACTTCTTCGGGAAGCTCAAAGTCGTCCTCGTCAGCACCGTTGGGGCCAAAGATTTTGTCCTCATGGGGTACAAGAGGAGCATTCTTGGGCGTTGCCCCTCGGAGGGAGATGGGGTTGATGAGGGGATCGAAGTAGAATGCAGGCAAGTCTGGGTCATCCGTCCGAATGTAGACGTTTTTGGGTACGTGGTAGGGGGACAGGTGGACTGATCGAGGCAACGAGTTGTACAGATGAGGAAACGCAACTTTGTACTCGGTGCGGATTTGATTCCGGATAATCACTTTGCCAATGTCATTGAACTCGTTCCAATCTTCATCAAACGCATCCATATCGCGGTAAAGCGGCTCGAATTTGGGTCCTCCAGGGATAGCCATGTTGAGTGCCTTGGCTGTGAAGAAGGACTTCTTGTCAAACAAGTAACTCGCGTTACTATCCGGACGGTCCGATAACAAAGTACGTCCAAGACGATAAAGGTTCGCCATAACTGGGAGAGTGAGTGACCAATAGCGGTATGAGGAACCATTGACGGCAGGGGTATCGACAAGTGGTTTTGGATCATAAAACCATTCAATGATGGCAGCATCTTCATCAGGATCCAGCTCCAACTGAATTGCCTCCAAAGGGTCGACATCCAGAACGTTGTCACCATAGTCGAGTGGCGGTTCTTCATCGTCAAAAGGAGGGAAGCGCATACGCTTAAAATGTCTTCGGTCACGTTTTTCTCGGCGCATGGCAAGCCACATGGTACTCCACTGTGCATGATAAACGGGTTCGATAACGCGAGGGATTTCGTTCACGAAGGTGATGGCGCCAGTGATGTGATAGAGGACGGGGACTTCACGGACTTGCTCCCAAGGGTAGGGGATGTTTTCAAGAAGTTTCATGACAGCGTGGGGCACGTACTTGAGTGCACCGAGGTGGACGCGTTTGTCGTTGCGGAACTTCCTGTTACTCATATCTCCGTGGTCCTTGATAATTTTCCGGACGTGCTCGGGAGGCAGGTCCTGTAATACACATTAGCGACAAAAGCGACGACGGGAAGAACTGCACACCTGTTTGCCCATATCAACGTAGCCTCCTTTGCGTTTTTCGCCGTAACGTTTCTTTTGCATGGAAACCCATTTTTGCGATTTTTGCGCGAGCATTTCGGGAGGCATGCGAGAGGAGGCATGCTGGCTGAAGCCCGGTGGTGGAGGCATGCCTGGTGGTGGGGGCGGCATGCCCGGTGGTGGGGGAATAAAGGCAGCGCTCATCGTCGATAAGTTGAGGGCGACGGAAAGAATACTTGGATGACTAAGGAGGCGTTCCCGATACACTTTCAAACTCCGACTATATAAGTAACTTAGTAAGCTAAACTTTCCTCCGATTCAGAGTGGAGCGTCGGGTGGTCACGCACCCATAGTCTCCCCAGGCTAGACTCTCATTGATGAGCAGGAAACACTCGCCCTTAATAATTTCCGTGCTCAAGGTTTGCTGTTCGCAAAAGGAGCTGGCGCGATAATGCGGCCTACGACTGTCCTTGAGCCTGACAGTAAATCACAACTTCAAATCGAGCACTGCAAACCGGTCATGCCGGAGCCTCGGATGACGGAACTCTAGTTGGGGACGCTTTCAAGTCATAGATATCCCATGAACGTTATTTTGCACCCAATCGAGCGATCCCTTTTTTTCTTCTAGTCGGTTTTCGGCAAGTATGAGGTCTTATGCGTTCACACGTGAGATGGCATCGTACTATTTATCCCTACGTCGCAGCTAACATGCTGCCTTTGATCCAGGTTCTCGCTCATTGAATCGCATCATTTATGGCGTCCGCTTACTTCAGCAGTATCCCTGCTTTTCGGCAGTGATCCGCATACTAAAGGGGAGCCTATCGACCGTCAGATAAAAGTTGTCACTCAGAACCACTCCCGCAGCATTAAATTTTCACCTCTTGGCCATGGGCGACGCAAGTGCCGCGGTTCACATTCTTGATATCCGAAACCGCCAAAACGGTGCGGATAAACCCCAGCATGTCGTCTCCGACATTATCGTTAGGGGTCTTAAAACACCATTTAACGCAAAGACATTACCCACCTCACTCCTCTACGATCAGCGTGGTCTCAGACTTTATGAAAAGATCACCACAGACGCGCCAGAGTACTACTTGTTTGGCGCTGAGGAAGAAATACTTTACAAACATGCTTCCGAAATCGTGCGAATCATGCAAAGCCGTCGGTTGGCAAGAAGTGAAGCTTGTGAAGGCTCACCAGCCCAGGTCTTACTGGAACTTGGCGCAGGGTGAGTCTTGCCAAGCTTCCATCATAGCTGGGCCATTTTCTGGAACCATGTTTGTCCAAGTGACATATATATATCCGACCCACGGTCTCACTGATCTGATTTTTTGCTCTCAACAATTCGGGCATTGCTGATACACAACTCAGTGCCCTTAGAAAGACCTCGTATATACTGCATGCCCTCGCTGGTTTGGTGTCAGGAACCCCCACTATCCCTCCTGCTACATACTTCGCACTCGATCTCGAGGAACAAGAGATCCAACGATCTCTAGTTCAGTTGCTCAATTCCAACGTAGGTTCCGCTATCCAGGGAAAGATCGAGGCAAAAGGATTGCTTGGCACCTATGAAAATAGTGTTGCTTTTATACTCCAAGGAGGCCTACGGGAGACAGTTAATAAAGGGGTCTGCGCTGACAGTGGCAGTTTGTCGCTTGCTGAACTCCAAAGTACTCGTCGAGACACTTCTCCAGAATCATCTGCATCCACTGGACAGGTCATACAAGATATCGACATAGCGAAGCCATCCATTCCAGAACCGGAGCGTCACCTCCTATTCTTAGGCTCCTCTATCGGCAATTTTTCACGAGGGGAGGATGCCCAGTTCCTTCGCTCGTTGCCATTGCGCGCTGGTTATGGAGATACTCTCCTGCTGGGTCTCGACCACGACAACGGCCGCGAGGAAATCGAGATTGCTTACAACGATCCCAAAGGTCTTACCAGAAGCTTCATCATGAATGGTCTCACGGCAGCCGGGACCGCTCTCGGTGACTCAGAACTGTTTGATCTCAGTAATTGGGAATATACCAACTTCTATGATGAAGGTAATCGTGAGTGTATTTGGGGTTCGTCAAGCCGTGGATTCCTTGTTCATGTTGCTCTAGGTGCCCATAAGGCGTTCTTCAAGTGCTTATATGCTCACCACATCACCATCCCGGGCAGCAAGGAAGAGGTCTATTTCTCGAAAGATGAACTCATCAAGATCGAGATGTCTCTTAAGGTAGAAGTCGTTCGTCGGCAGATCCTTGATGCTTATCATTCTTCCCCAGTACTCAGAGAGAGACGCATATACACTGTTTACTGACGCCAATTTGCGACCTATCCAGCGTTGGATGGACAGCACGTCACGCTACTCCCTGTGGTTGCTAGAGCGTCCACCCGTCGCGTTTCCCTTGCTGTCGTCACCTACTACGCCCACCCAGGGAATCATCGGCAGAAAGTTCGGTGTTCCGACCATGGACGATTGGAAAGAGATGTGGAACGCGTGGGACTTCGTTACACTCCGGATGATTCCATCGTCCATGCTTTTCGACAAGCCTATTGACCTGCGTCACATATGCTTGTTTTATCTTGGTCATATTCCCACATTCTTGGACATCCATCTCTCCCGTCTGTTGCAGGAACCTCATACTCAGCCCGAGGAGTTCAAGGTCAGTTTTGTATCGTTGTCTGCCGATGCGACTCGTACTCATACTTGCAATGTAGCTTATTTTTGAAGTAGGTTGCTTCGCCTTGTGTTGTATATAACTGAATATACTATCCGTGGATAGAGAGGCATTGACCCTAATGTGGACAACCCAACCCAATGTCATGTTCGTTTCCCTCTCCATCTTTTTATTCTATAACCCAACAGAATGTTGTCAGGCACACTCTGAAGTCCCACAAAGCAACGAAGATTGGCCATCGCTCAATAGCATCCTCTCCTTCAGAGAACGTACACGAGAGCGACTCACGAAGTTGTACACGGATATATCCAGCGGCACCATCCAATTGACGAGAAAGATAGCTCGGGTGCTCTTTATGACATTTGAACACGAGGGGCTACACATTGAGGTTTTTTGTTTTCATTTATCTCTGGATGGCATTTTGACCCGATGTCAGACTTTATTATACATGCTTCTTCAGCGAGCTGGCAGTGGAACAATTCCACCTCCAGACTTCACTGCACCCCCGTGGGAGTCACTGCTCGACTCGTGGAATGCTGCTCCTAAGCCTCCTTCTCCTACTACCGTCATCGAAGCTACTACAGTTACTCTCGGTATTGACGACATTGAAGCCGACGATGCTGTTAAAACGCTAGATTTGGAAGGGCATGTCTTTGGCTGGGATAACGAGAGTCCATCCCACCGGGTTTCTGTCGATGCCTTCAGAATTTCTTGGAGGTCCATTACCAACGGAGAATTCTTCAAGCTCTACACGGGTCCCGGGAAGAACAAAGTCGACTTACCTGCTAGCTGGGTGAAACTCGAAGACGGAGAAATCGGAGTCCGTACGTTATATGGTCCCGTGTCAATGACCATTGCTTGGGACTGGCCTGTTCTCACTTCCTACGCCAACCTGTCGGTATATGCGAGCGTCAAGGGTGGGCGGCTCCCGACTGAACCAGAACTTCGGGTGTTCATGGATAAGTTCGCATGCGGCTACGAGGACGGTGCGAATATCGGATTTAGGAACTGGCATCCTGTCCCGTAAGTCTATTCGCTCGAGTAGTTTATCTACTGATAGGGCGCTGGCTTAGTGCTACGACTGGGATAGAGAGCCGCGGTGGCCAGGGACACAACGGTGGTGTGTGGGAATGGACCTCGACCGTATTCGATAAGTTTGAGGGCTTCGTTCCATCCCAGCTGTACCCCGGGTGAGCAAAGTCCATTTGATGTGTGCTCAGTTAGTGACCATCGCCATAGCTACTCTGCTGATTTCTTTGATGGTCATCACCAAGTTGTGGTACGTCGTCCTGAACCTTTCTTCTATCTTCCATTCGTTCAACATCTCTCTATAGCTGGGAGGATCTTATGCCACGATTCCGCGGATCGCTGAAAGGCGCAGCGTGCGCAACTGGTACCAACACAACTACCCCTACCCTTGGGTTGGTGCTAGAATTGTGTATGACGTGTAAGGAGAAAGAGATGGTTAATGTTCTACTTGTGTACTTGTATCGGAAATTGGACACTGGCTATTATGTAAGATGTATTTGTAGCTCCAGA
This sequence comes from Boletus sp. MG55, assembly GCA_003313885.1. Lineage (NCBI taxonomy): Eukaryota > Fungi > Basidiomycota > Agaricomycetes > Boletales > Boletaceae > Boletus > Boletus sp. MG55. The sequence goes on along the minus strand of QGOI01006826.1, from coordinate 2,201 downwards.
ATGCCAGTCATGCCAACGTCCACCATTCACTAGCACTGAGGGTACGTTCTTCACTGCTTTATACACAGACGCGGCGAGATGTGGCCAAGCATCCATTACTACTGTCCTTGCATGTCTGGGTCCAACTTGCAGACCCCCCCACCGCCGACCTTAGCTTCATCCTCCGCAAGCTTTCACCCATTGCACAACCTCTATTTTTGCGAAGAATGTGATGCCGTCCGATGTAATCGATGTGTCTCTGTTGAAGTCAGTGGCTACTACTGCCCAAACTGCTTATTCGAGGTCCCTAGTGCAAGTGTAAGGGCTGAAAAGAATCGGTGAGTCGCCTTTGACTAGTGTAGATCCATAATCTCATGGCCCACAGATGTGCACGCAATTGTTTCTCTTGCCCCATATGTCGATCCACTCTGTCTGTAGTAGCATCCGACCCCCCAGATGACGGCGATGGTCGACCTTCAGCTTCACTCAGTAACATCGGAGAAGCTCCGTACTTCCTGTATTGCGGCCATTGTCGTTGGGACTCGGCAGAAGTCAACATCACATTTGAGAAACCGACCGGGCTGGCAGGTCAGGGGAAATGGTACTTTGCTTGTTCTTGTCTTGCTGATGCTGATGCATTTAGCGCAACTGCAAAAGTTCGAGGACTCTGCACCGGAATCGTTGGAGTTTGAACGTTTGAAAGAACACTTCGAGCCTTTTCTGCGTACATCATCTCTTTCATCTTCATCGCATTTGCCAGCAGTATCATCTCATCACCTACACACGTCCTCTGCCACAGCCGCTGCCTCTGCTGCGCTTGCGCGCGATATTCCTGGGGTTGGCAAGTATAACCCGCTTGGCCGCAGTCGTGCCGGCCGAGATAGGACAACAAACAAAGACGAGATGCCCGAATACAAGAGCAGGGTGGAAACCGGCGTCTTCAGTCAGCTCGGTGGCGGTGGAGACGACGCGGATGTCGAACTTCTCAGACACATGGAAACCGTTGAAGAGGTAGCCAAGCTTGAACAACGGTGGGGGAACAGCTGGATGACGCCACTGCGCTCGAGGTAATGTCAATGAGTTTGGGCAAACCGATTACTCAGCCATGTTTAAGCGACTTACGACCACATCGGATACCCCTACACTCGAAAGTCTCGAAACGATGTCCAGCGTGCAGACATATATTAATCAAGCCGGAACAAAAGGCACAGTCCGTGCGTTACAAGATCAAACTTGTGGCGGCCAATTACTTGCCCGCTATTACTGTTGGCTTTCCTCAGACGCAGGCAGCAAAGCGAGTGGCGGGCAAGGTTCCAAGCTCCGGTATAGATGCCAAGAGTGGCGTTATGCACGCCGGAACAAATAATTCCTTTCAGCTCGCACTGACCAACCCATTATACGATCCAATCCAAGTGCGATTATCTCCCCAAAGAGTTGCGGATGGGCGTTCATACCAGGTGTCGCTCCCCACCTCGTTGTTCTCTGTTGCAGCCTTTGCAGAGGCATGGGAATATGATGATGATGAAGACATGTTTGGAGTAGAGGACGATGAACTAGGAATTGGATCCGGAGATACTGGAAGAGGGACCAGGAACAAAGAACCGCGCGGTCGCCTCAAAAGTGTAGGCGTACTGGAAAGGAGGGCGAACGTGACCATCGTGGGAGGTGAGGTAAACATAAAGCCGGGTTTCAAAGGCAACGTCAAGGTTTGTATCTCCCTCTATGGATGATCAGGGACTGATTGGTCAGATAGTTTAACATGATGGTCTCGTATACATACCGATCTGACGACCCTTTGCCTTCGGAAGATGGCGCAGGCACGCCATCCAGAACAGCAAAGGCCCCTGAAGTCAAAACATTTTCCTTCTACACTGTCGTCGACCTTGGACCCAGTGTGGTTTCGAAGGATGACAAGCCAGATGCCGATGTATAGAATTCGTTTTCTCCTACCACCTTTGTATTTATCGTGAATGCTTTTAGTGCCTGGAAGCCCGGATCTGCAAAGAACTAGTAGTGCGAGCCGCTTCTGACCGTGCGGGTCATTCTACATAACCCCGGTGGGAACGGCGGCAGTGAGTCACAGCTGGGCGTCAGTCATTGGGTGAGTCATTGGGTAAATTTCCGTGGGCCAATACATAATCCAGGAATATATTAAACCTGAATCCATGTCAGCCTATCTGCCTGGCGGTCTTGTAACGTAACACGGCAGAGAAAGATTTTGG
>QGOI01006795.1:0-10340 GCA_003313885.1 Boletus sp. MG55 | reverse complement strand
TTGGCGAGATTGGAGGGCGATGAGAATAGAACATGACGATCTGCGGGGCGGGAGCTGATCCAAGCGACGAGTTCATCAGAACGGCTGGTGCCCTCCCATGCTACGTTTGGACCCCTCTTCGAGGATTCAGGCGGTGGGGGCTCTTGGATAGGCTGGAGCGTTTGCGATACAGTGGAGGGCTTGCCACCTCTCCCACGACGTTTTCTCTGGGTGCCAGCAGCTGCACCACCCCTCTGAGTCAGCCGGGTCGAAGTCGCTGGCTTGGCCGGATGGGACAGAGTAGAGGATTTCTTCAAGGATTGTCTTTCGTCGTTCCCTCTGCCAGCCATGATTGTACAAGGGCAGTTCGTCAACGCCTCAAGTCTTGCAGAGCGTCGAGGTGGGAGGCGAATGGCAGGCATAGCTTTCAAACCCAGACGGTTACACCCGGCTTGGTCATCGTGTCCAGGCCCGATAACAAGCCGAATAACAGCCTCATAATAGCCCGTAATAGCTTAGGTGAATATCGCTATTGCTAGCTCCTAGTAAATTCACCCAATAACACAGCCATGATGAACAGGCTAGAATTTCGAGGGGTTTCGTTGACCCTAATCATGGATCTGACAACTCGACTTCAGGGCGCGACTTCCCACTGGCAAGTAGATTGGAAAAGAAGTCGCTGTTGTCGGAGGTCAGGAGTTGATGTTTGGGCAATGCACTGTAGACGTGGTTGACCTTCAAATCAGCAAACATAGCCGAGTTGCCAACAGCTTTGGAGGACCCGTTTTAGGCATAGTATAGTTTTTGGGTTTCAACCGCCAGCCAATCAAAGCTCGCAAAACACCCCCCTGCCGTGTTACGTTACAAGACATGCTCTGCAGATAAGTTAGCACCGATGGAGGATGGTGAATTTGCTAAACAATCACCTAAGTTGACAAACACCAGTCGGCTATACACTTAAACGTACTCGCGCCCTATGGGCCCGCGGTGCCCGTTTCTTCGCCTCCCGCAGCCCCGCTGCCTGCGCAGACTCTAGTAGGACGGAGAGATTGTAGGAGAAAAAATCGAGGTAGCTTTTCGGAACCTAGCGGAAACACTCAGCTGACGATTTCCACAACTAGCAGGCACTATACCGGGGAATTTGTAAGCCTGCGCTCAGAAGCCGACAATGAAACTCGGTCAAAGCTGCATCTACCTGGTGAGCTTTTCTTCAATGTTTAGTATTTCCCACATCGAAATCTACATGGCTTTGAGTTTGACATTGGAATATTCGTCCCGAATGTGTACCATATTTTTGCCATTCTTTCATTCACGACTGAAACACTGTCTTACTCTCGCTTCCATGTGACCTGCACGCTATCGCATGAAGCGCTCGCCAGATTTCACGAACATCATGACTGAATGCCCATTTGAACCTCAAGTCTGTTTTCCCTCGCTTGGGGAAGAATCCGCCAGAGATTTTTCCTCCCGACAGGCTCAGCTGTCACTCAGGGGCAAACGAGCTCTCGACCGTCTCCTCGTGCTGTTACCCTCGTACCTCAAGTCGAAACCGGCGTCCCGTGTCTCCCCGTTCCCACCTGTCATCCTCTTTTCCATTTGCGATGCTCTCCAACAGGGCCGTGCTGATGGTTCCACTGAAGAAAACGATACGTCCGTTTTACCCTCGGTATTGAGTAAGCTACGAGAGTGGAGACTTCTCGATCCAGACTACCGGTACAGTTCCGGAGGTGTCCACAGACTCGCTCTTGACTTGGCGGGGATTCCAGACGAGGCTTCTGCTTCAACTAGCTCCGATCTTAATCGCACATCTCACAGTCGCCTCAGGATGAAATGGGTCGGATCAGATTCGCCTAGCGAGAGCCAAGACCGAGAACCATCTCCATATCTATCGACACCCCCATCCCCATCGTCACCTCGGTCTGGCGTTCTCGATTCGGCGCAGGAGTGCGCGCATGCTCTTCTGGACCTAAACGAACGCCGTTCTGATGTTGGATATGAATTTTACCAGGCTGGCAGGCTAGGTACCCCGGGTTCCGAGGACGCTAGCGCTGTCATATCCCGACGACACCATTCGGTGTCTGGGTTCCGTAGTGGTTGCTCAGCATGCCGTCACCCTCGGGTTTCTGGTCCTTCTACCCCTCCCAGTCCACAGAGGATATCCTCGGAACAGAAGACGCCATTCAGCGGTGTCAACCAGTTCGACACCAATATCAACACCATCGTCCCAGTTCCCAGACATTCGAAGCCCAGTGTCCAACACACCATGGCTAAGCAGACCAAGAGGGTAAATCACAAGTCATCGCACTCTATCTCTCACGGGCCGGACGTCGACGAAAATGAGCCACCCCTTCCCAAACCGATGAGTGTCCACGGCATCGGTATCTTGTTCCCACGTCAGCATCCACATTCTCCTCGTATATCAAACGCCCTTTTATCGCGGGACCCGTTTTCCCCCGCGGCCGCTTCTGTCCAACGGCGCGTGGAGCCGAGTCACCTTCCGAATCGTACCCGCGAAGGTGATAAGCACACGTTCAGTCACCGCGTCGCTTCTGTGGATCTTCGGTTGCCCATGGGAAAGTGTTCTCCGAACCATGCTTCTCCGATCGATCTTCACACATACACGCCAATGCGAGCACAGAGTTTTTCATATACGCCGGTTCATAATTTACATGGGCTCGGAAGCGTCACTGCTAGGGTCCCGCAACTGTCGTCGAACGCGGTAGGGTCCCAATCGAGTAAGCGACTTCCATCCTGGAATCAAAGCCATCTTCATCGCCATCCCACGACGACGACTTCTGTGAAATCGTCCATTTCGTTCTCACCGCCTCCCGCCAAGGTGATTCTTGTGAACCCACTTCCATTTACTCCATTACGACCGTCGAGTGCCTCGATACCGGCAAGAATCCCGAGCGATCTGAGACACCGCGATCGTCGCTCGGTGTCCTCTCAGACGCACAAGCAGACGCGGAGTGTCTGCTTTCTTCCCTCTTCACCTTTACTTCACGCGCGAAAATGGCAGGTATAACCCATAGTGTACGACGTTTAATGACCACAACGCCCCGTAGTCGCTGTTGATTTCTGCCCCCCCTGATCCTTTTTTGTTTCTGTTCTTCGCGATACACGCTATGAGTTAGTAGTCGTTTCTATGTTTTCCCTCTCCGTTTTCAGTACGTCGAGCACGAGTTACGCTTATCGACGAGAGCACGTTTTCTTTTGTTGAACGGACAATCCGATGTCGCATTTCCTTTGCACGATAGCTCCTACATTATCCTCTGCCCACCAGTGCCCCCATCCGAGTCTACTTACCTGGAGACTTGATGTGATACGAACAATGGACCGTTTGGGGGACAAAGATCTTCAAAGTTGATCGGCGAGGTTCGTCAACGTTATCACCATGGTCGTGGATATGGAGGGGGTTGTAGGGAACTGGGAGGACGCACTGCCAGGTATGGTAGATGGGCCACCGCCGACACGTACTACCAAGTACCAGATCATTCTATGATCGGTCCACCACATCTGATGGTAGGAGTCTTACCATCGTGCACCATTTCGCTTACTTGTATTTCGCTCCGATCGTGCAGGGTGCACGGCATATTGCAATTCGCGTATTGAACGCAGGATTATGTGCTTCGACTTACCGGGTCATCGTCGAGCGTTGACATATGATCCTGCTCCGATATCTCAGGACCGGTAAATGACTCGCTGTTGCTGTACGCTCGCCGTGCGCGAAATTCGACTGCTATCACTGAAACGACATGACGACACTCCTACTATACAACGGGTGATACCAACAACAACGGTGACTAGTACATGCTTTACTGCACTCAGTAGCAGAGGACTTGGCTACTAGCGATATTCTCGAAGGCTTGCTCTTCGAGGATCTCAGAGGCTGTAGTGTTCCAGACGCATTCGGTACCCAACCAGTTCTGTTATGGACGTCACCGTGTGAGAGAAATGTATAATAACAAAGGCGCACAGGAAGATCATCCTCTAAGGCCTGCGCGTTGACAATCTCAGAGGCTACACTCTGCCAGATGCAGAGAGTACCCTCCCAGAACTGTGATGGACGTCATTGGTGTGAGAGTTGTATAATAACAAAGACGCACAACAGGATCATCCTCTAACGCCTGCGCGTTGACAATCTCAGAGGCGTTAATATTCCAGATACAGTTGGTACCCTCCCAGAACTGTGATGGACGTCACTGGTGTGAGAGTATTACAACAACGAAAACGCACAACAGGGTCATCAAAGGGGGCCATCGGATGTGTATACAGCAAGAGACAGATAGTGATGTTGTTTGAAGGACTGTTGAGATGCATGTTGACTTGGAGCCTGTATTTATACCTCAGGTTCGTACAATCACATCGTCACAGATTCTTCAAGCCTAGTACCAATTGCCAACTTGGGCCCTGTTCGCATGTTATTCGGGTGCTCGGTCGGATCATATCAGCAAAGCAGCTATGTACGTGAATTGAATGGCAACCCTCCCGAACTCGAGCGAGCCGCACCTGATTAGCTGATTTGAACGTGTTAGCGATGATCGACCTCAAAGCGGAATCTTACAACATGTGAGCTAAAATCACGAAACCAAATGCAGACCAGTAATTACTGGGGTTTAAACTTTATGTATTATGTAGCTGGCTGGGGTTTGCTGATCTGGGGCGGCGGCGGATCAGCGGCTCGGTGTATGTACTACACAATCTATACAATCGAACCATTAGCATAAAAAAAACAGAATGAGTCTCTATAAGTTGTTCGACAGACCTACCAATCTGAATTCTCAAATGGGTCTTCGGGAGATAATGATATCATACTTTGTCTGCCATTCGCAGATATGTTCTTATTATGTATTGGATAAAGATCAGTCATCGTGAATCAATCTTGTCTATAACAGGGATTCTTTATTCGGTACCTTCATTATGAATTTCACCCTTTTATGACATAGTTCAGGCCAGCCGCGTCGGAAGTCTGTAGTATTTCGGTACGAAATCAAACCTTGTGGTGAATGGAAGAGACACGACGTACATTCAGCGACCCGATCACTGACTACATGGCAAATTGGTAATATCAACACGAGGCGGCTTCAACGTACTGCAAACCCTGATATTCCGACCTCCGCTGTACGCAGTTTGAATAGGAGGCGAAATCCTGGGACGAAAGAGAGTACACACTGGCAGTACTAACCTGTAAAGCAGCTGGAATGAAATAACCGGTCGTACCGTTTAAGACACTTTCGTAGGCCATTCGGTAGGCTCGGATCAGCAGTGACACCGATCCGGTGATCGCAAGCTATTCAGTTCTCTTCAACGTAATTAACCTGGAGCTAATCTCCTTTGCGTTAGCTCAGGTTGCCATCAGGGCCAGCTTCAACGGCGTTCATGTTCGGTTCATGCCTGTACATGATGGGAGGCCGTGTCAATGCCATCACGGACTGCTAGTAGTACGGCCAGGACCAACATGGTGCTTACTCATGCAATCACCTAACTCGAATTGATCAACCGGAATCGGTTTTGATCAATGATGCCTGCGAAGAGTGACTGAGAAATAGCAGTAGACACTCTAATGTTGAAGGAAATGCTGGCGTCCACAATATCTGTTGCGACAATACTTGCAGTTACTAGACGCCCTCGGACACCTGTCGGATAGAGATGAGCATCAACAACGTCCTACTCGTGATCGCCACAGGAGATGTTCGTTCGTGTTATGCACTCTAGGCCTAGAGTGCATAACACGAACCGTGATTGCCACGGGAGATGTTCGTTCATGTCATGCACTCTAGCCTGATGACCATTTTCTGACGAGTCGAAGTATTCAGAATCGGTTTCTTTTGTGTGTTATGCTGTGATTGAGTCGGAGTCTACATTGATATTAGCAGGGGCCGCAGGTGTTTTCGCCAACTCACCCCTGGCTTGCTTTCCTCAGGAACAGTCTCAAGGCACTCTGAGAGACATTTCTCCCTTCACTATGGAGGCATGCCTGGCAGCGGTGTCCAAGGATTCACCAAAAGCACTAATGGATACGAGCTCTCTCAAGTCAAACGATGATGGGTGGTATCAGAGGAAAATGTTACTCAGTCTGCCTCGGGTGTCAGGAATGCTAATGATCAGTCACGATTCTGACAAGGACGTCTAGCGTGTAGGTGGTAGGGCCTCGGTGAGTTCATGATTACAGTTCAAGTTACCTTTGATCTACGTTACAACGAGTAAGTATAGCTGTACAGTGGTCGCCATTGTATACCAGGCCGTCATACACAGTAATATTTCAGTGCTCAGTCTCCTCCCACGTCCTTCCAACGGTCTTGAACAAGTCTGCCTCGGCAATCTGCTTCCCGCTCGTGAAGTACCCAGCCGCAATCTTGGCGTCGATCTCGACCTTCGAGTCAGGTGGAATGAGGTGCTCTGCGATGACAGGTAAGTACTTGAACATCGAGAGTGAGGATGATGTAACGTACCAGGGAGATCGTATCGTTTCAGTATAGGGATGCCGGATTGCACGATGGCATTGTATTTCCTATGAATTATGTAACCACATGCTCTCTGATGCGTCCAACCCGAGGTGAACGTGGCTTACATATCGCTCATCGAGACCATGTTGTCGATCTTCTTGATACCGAGCCAATGCAATACATCAGGCATCAATGCTTGGAAACGCATATCCTTGACTCCAGCAATGAGTTCTGTAGACTTGAAGTACTTGTCTGCGGAGTCACCGCCACGTTTACGGAGGTTGTACACAAGGTATCTGACAAATTCATCTTAAATAGGGTCACTTTGGGGATTGAAGACTTACTTAGTGACTTCCCCAAGAGCTCTGCCCTCCTTGCGGAAGTAAACAACGACGCCTACACCACCGCGCTGGGCGCAACGGATACACTCTTCAATGGCGAAGATGAGATAGGGCTTGCAAGTACAGATGTCTGATCCAAAGACATCAGATCCATTACCTGCAAGGTAGACGAAACTTGGTCAACTTGGTGCAGATCACGTGAGGAAGACATACATTCATCATGCACACGAAGTGTGAGCTCCTTGGACTCGTCTGCCATATATTCTGGGGGTCCGACTTTGCAAAGTTAGCTATTATCATCGCACGTATTTCGGATACCTACAGATGTATACCGTCAAGTTTCCGATCGGAGGAAGGAAGACTTTGATGTCGGGGCGAGTGATTAGTTCAGGATACATTCCACCAGTGTCCTCGAAGAGTGCTCGACGGAGCAAGATTTCGGAACTTCGCGTCGTCAAGATAAGAATGAAAAGACCACACGTAGACTCACATGCCGAAACGTTCTGCAACCCCAGGCAAGTACCAAACAGGCTCGACCGCAGCTTTGCTTGTATTGATTTCTATACCAGGATCTGCATCACTCACCGAACCGTCCGCATTTTTGAGGGGGTTCGTTCGCAAGACCACGCGGCCGTCGATGTTGAGCTCGCCCTTCCTCGCCAACTCATCTAGCTCGCTCAACTTGATATGCGCTTTCGTCACGGCGATGCTCGGGCGAATGTCAAGGCCCAACTCGTCGACCTCTTTCTTGAAAACTTGAGGGACGACATGTCCCCACGGGTCAAACGAGACGATCTTCGTGGGGTCATACCAAGAAGGTTGAGGAGGAATTGGGACTGGAGGCTCGGTCTTCGAATAATCGGGTTTGTGAGACGGGTTGAGTGTACCCATCGCGATAGCAAGAGCTCGATAGATCGAATAGGAACCAGAATGCGCGCCAAGAGCATTACGTTGTTTGATGGAACTTGGGAGCCGAGAGCAGATGACGGGTCCACGGACAGCAGGATCGGATGCACCCCATTGAAGGGGATAGGGCTTGATGCCATGCTGGTCTGGGTAGGCTGTTGTAAAATGTCGTCAGTGCAACGTCATGCAAATAGATCGCCTCCGCCGGGGGGCTGTACATGTAATTACGCGAATAAACCCGTCATGATCCGGAGGCGATGATGTGTGTTCAGCTACCAAGCTTGCTCGGACCCGGATTGCACGGACGGTACGGAGCATGTAATCGTACGTCCCACAGTCTGAACCAACTGGAAGAGAGGGGGGACTCACTCGCTAGGACGACTCGACCAGGATACAGGGCTTTCTCGCGTTCCCTGTCTGTTAATGAATGACCCTGGGGTGTGCTCGTGGGAGGCGGAGACGACACAAGTTGGACCCTCGTCAAGGATGGTGATGGCGATAAGAGCAAGTGTGAGGACGGTGGCGAGCCTAAACTTTCATTATCGTTGCGTCCCGGGATTGGTATTCCGTTTCTTCGAGCTGGGGATTGTGATGGGGACGTTGGCGATAAAGCATCCAGCTTCAACGCCATGTGTCAAATGCAGTGAGTATGATGGCATGAGACATCGGTGAATACGGTAGCGTTACCTTTGCCTGTAATGTTTGCTGAGAAACCTGGAGTGCATTGAGCTGCGCAAGGATCTGGACCAGAAGGGCGTCGTTCGTGCCAGCGGACATGGGTTGAGAAGCGAACAAGACGAGATGATGGTGGGAGGAAGATAAGTCTTGCGGACAGCTACGTGTCGCGCTTTCAAGTTATAGCCCCGGTTTGATGGCCGTGTGACTGTTGCACCGTGCAAAGTGGACCTCGAGTAGCTAAAACGACTCCCCACGTGTTCGCAAGGAAGCTTACTGGATTGCTAATGAATGGTGTAACTAAGAGGGTCGGAGCTGTAGCGCACTCGATACGGTTGTGCGGCCTCTGATAACATAGCTACTAGAATGCGACTAAAAGGCTTGCTTGTACATCCAGTGCGTGACTGGGATTCAAGCTCAAGTGCAGATTGGGCGGGTTTTGTATGTTTGCTTCTCGAACGACGAACGAAACAGAGATAGGACGTGATAGGAGCATTTATATATCGCGCGCGCTAGTAGGCCAATCATAGGAGCCTGCCTTTTCGGGTTTAAACTCGAATAGCTTTGGCTGACCATGAAGTGCAGAGAGCCGGTATCATGATATAAGTATAAGTATAAGTTACACAGAACGTATACTGCTAGCACTAGTATACACAGACGAAACGAGAGCAATGGACAAATCATACATGCCAAGAAAACAAAGTAAGACAATTCACAAGAGCGATGATATTGTGACTCGATTTCAATAAGCTTCTTCCTGGTTGAACAACGACCTGGGGTCAAAACTCTCAGACAACTCTTCCCTCATCTCCTCGATAATGTGCATCACCGGATCCTGTCCGTTCGAAGGACCCCAGCCGGCGAACGACGCAGATCGACGAAGGGCTTTTGACCAAGTTGATACCGGGATCGCGGAGGGAGGGCTCATCTGGCGGTTCGAAGGCAGCGATTCCTTCCTCACTGGTGGAATGATGGTTTCCACAGGATGACCAAATACCCTCTCAGAGCTCTCGCCGGGCTTGTCCTTCCGAGACCTGCCGACATTCAGCAGCGCCACGACCGATTGTCTGATATTATTCCTGAGACCATCGCTTGACTGGGGGACGCGTCTGAGGGAACGAGCCGGAACTTGTTCCGGAAACGGGATGACATCGAGGGAGATTTTCTCAAAGGTGTGATCTTGAGGCCTTTGGGCACGACGCGCGCGCGACGGTGCGTTTGGAAAACCCTCCCATCTTGGCCGATCATGTCTCTCGGCAACGAGTGGCTCTCCTTCTGTGGCCTTCTTGGTGAAAACCTTGCCTGTCACCTGAGAGAGCGTAGGGAACCCTGGCAAGTTCGTATCCTGTGCATCTCGGCGTGCGATATCCACGTTCCTCTGATGTGTCGGATTTGTCGGTGGAAGAAGGCGAGGGGGCGCGTTTGCAACACGGCGTCTCTCAAAGAGACCGGGACGTAGCTGGTCCACAGACATCATGCGACGGGGGTAGAGTTCCGTGACGCCTGCTCGAATGTAGGCTTTGCGTACAACGGTACGATAGTGGCATTCGGGATCATCGAGCGACCGGAGGGAGTCCATACGGGCGCACAGCGTAGAGCAGAACCAGAATTCGTGGGATTCGACTGTCTTCCTGCCACAGAAACAGAACTCCGGGGCAAAGGCGTCCAGGTTGGGCGGTGGTTCGGGTGCAACGATAGTATGCATGAGTGGGATGGTGTAGGTTCAGCCTGAAGATGGAGAGGTAGAGAATAGTCAAGAGTGATGTGAGTATGTGATGGCGACGTATCGAACGGTGTGCCTATTCATAATACCCTCGACTATCTGCTTTGATTGTTTTTCTTTTCGAGTTTGCTGTGGACGATGGGCGCACCTTTTGTTTTTGGACAACAAAGCAATTGCTCATCATCAACGGGAAATTGGACAGGTGTGTATTGTGGGTCCACAAACACAGCCAGAACAGGGACTGTGGATCAGATGGGTCCAAACAAGCGC
>QGOI01006791.1:0-13158 GCA_003313885.1 Boletus sp. MG55 | reverse complement strand
CCGGTGGTTTTTTCGGGAGAATGGACACCTTTTTCAGACACACGACGATAAGCCTATCGGACGTGCGTTGACCAGCGGCAAGGATTTGCAAATGGGATCCCAAGACGGTATTGGAATCGATATGATGAGTGGGTGCCCCGAGCTAACACCTGAAACGCGAGCGCGTAGTACTGGCCACTGGCTGGTTCACATTAACGGACAATAGACGCTCTTAGTGGAACCTGGAACATGACGGATTCGGATGACTTGCCGGAAAACCGACTCGGAGGACCGATAGCACCAAGCGATGACGTTTATGAGATTGATATCGTTATACATTATACTCGATTGTCCTGCGCGGCACCATAATGGCACGGCTGCATAATACTATCTCCACCCACGTTTGTCAGATTCAGTTCTTTTCCCACAGCGGACCTAATTTGAGGTTGGGGTCGTTGATGAAACGTCAAATCAGTGTTTCAGTTCTCGCACTAATTGGGATCAGAGAACTCTGGCGTATTGTCGACAAGAGAAAGGCAGCAGTGGAGGCTAACGGGTGTATTGTTCGGTTTGTATGACTGTACGAGAACACAGAACCCTAATTGACCGATACGATGATGAATCGCAAAAATCGCAAAAAAATGATGACATGCTTATGAGTTAAATAGGGGTTTAATCAGTGAAATCTGGATTAGATTGGCGGAGTGGAAGTGGGCGAAAGAAGTTCATTTTTGGATCTATCTTTGGGTTGACTGCATGTCGATGAACCAGTGTAAACATCGCAACATCGATCCTGCGAGGCGTACGTTTGCGTACATTCCATTTTCTGGTTGGGGAGTGCCCGTGCAAGCCAAGATTCTTAGTGCAGCACTTGATCGAAGAATGGTGGCCCTAGGAACATGACCAATGCATTGTTCCTGGAAAAGATTGGACTAACTTAAAATGTGATTGGCAGGCCTGTCAGAAAGGCACTGTTTGTAGGGCGTTATCGTGATACGGGTGAGCTGAGATAGGTGGGTAGCGATGAGCTGCCAAGGAGTGCGCGGTGTAGTGCGGCAGTCCCGCATGCGATCGAGGCCGACGTTAGAGTGGGGTATATCAGTCGCTGGATGTGCAGAAGGAGCCGAACGTGCGAGAGGACTGCGGATATGAGTAGCCGCTGAGGGGGGATGCCGACAGGGAGGATGCTTGCCGAGACAAGAATTTGAGGAGAGGGGAGAGAAAGAGGAAAACATGCAGGTCACACGTGTTGATTTTCCCCATTCGGAGCCAAGTCGTCGTCTGATCCGACTTGAGGCCAGTGATGAAAAACATGAGGCATGTCCTAGCACGGTCGGCATGTGATGGGCGTGATTGAGGAGCAGAATAGACGGTGCAGGAAGAGCAGGTCGGCTATATGGATGACATTGTTCGCGTCGGCGAATACGTCCTGCAGAGATTAGTAGTACGCTCAGGAACTTGGTAATATTGTGACGCGGTAGTGTGTGCACAGCCACATATCAAGCTCAAAAGGCAAGGATGCTGCCGTCCCAAATTCGCACGCCTTTCTGACAGGGCCATCCCTCTCTCTCTCCTCTCCCCGACGACGGCGACGACGACGACGACGACCAAATCCACGACATCCATCACGACCCACACCTTCACTCCCTCGTCTTACTCGTCGTCCATCTTCGCGATGACGACGCGTCGGGCCCTCCTTCGCAGCATCGCCGCAGCCTCCCTCCCAGCTGCGGGTGCATCCCCGCTCGCTTCCGCTCTTTTCGGCCTGCGGGTCTCATCTCCCGCTGTCGTGCTCCTTGCCACCCTTTCCCTTCTCCCATCCAAACCCCTTTCTCCCCCTTCTCCCTCCCCGATAACCCCCGTCGTCGTCCAGTCGCGCGTCCCAAGAAAATCTCTCATCCTTTCTCTCCTCTCCCTTGCCGCCCTTTCATTCCTTGTCGACGGACTTGCTTATGTAGCCTACGCTGTCCTCAATGGTGTCTGGAGATCCGGCACCGGCGTTGAACTGGCAGCCCTCCTCGGTCTCGTCGCTTACGTAGCTCTCGCCGCCCTCGGGGCTTACAAGGACGTGAACAACATCGAGATCTGGTCCCGCAAGCGCGTCAAAGTTGCCATCTTTATTGCACTGGCACTTGACATTGCTGAGGTAGTTCTCCTTGCCCTCTCTGTCAAAACACGTGGTGAGTACACATATACATTTGCAACCGTCGAATGTTTATTCTCATCCGCCAACCTCAGACCCGAGGCATATTTGTGACACGTCCAAGCTCTCAGAGTGTATCCCAGAGACTCTTCACTTCTTCACTCCCCTCCTCCGTGTCATCTTCCTTCTTCCCCTTTTCTTTGTTCTCTTTTCCCCGCAAGTTGTCTATCTCCCTTCCGAGTCGCAACCGGAGATTGCGGAGGCTGAAAGTGCACCCCTCGTTGCTCAATCAAGCGTACTGCTCCAGCAAGAGGGTAACGAAGCAGTTTCGGGGGGTGAAAGTACCAAGTATGGTACCTTTGCACATGGACAGCCCGGACAGCCCGAGTCGAGCCCTGTAGCGATTCGCCCAGAGGTAAGCTAATATCCCTGTTTGCATTACACCATCGCTCATCCAAAGCCTTGCTGTGACAAGTCTGAATCATCGTTAGCTACCTTGTGGCGATTGAGTCCTTACGTCTCTCCTGCCAAGGGTTTTATCGTAAGTTTCTATGGTTTTTGATGGTTTTTATCTATTCTTATCTGATATACTATCTCATCAGTCGTTTATCACATTGCTTCACGTATTGACCCGAGTCATCACCCCTCTTGTTCCGCTTTCCCTTGGTGCAGCCCTTAATGCATTCCTCTCCTCATCATCCGCTCCAATTCCGGCCCCCGTCGGTACTTCCCCGTACACATACATCTTCGTGTTCGCCTTGCTGCACTTCCTCGTTTCTAATGGCGGTATTCCGAACGTCACCAAGGCTCTTGTTTCTCGCCTTGGTGCAAATGCTGATGATACACTGTCGTCTCACTATACTGACCACGTACTTGGTCTCGCTCTTGGTTCCAGCAAAGCCGAGGTTTTGGATGATTCGGATGCTACGGCAAGCGCCGCAATAACAACGGTCCTGCAGGCTGTTTCGGCCATTGCAGCTGCGATCGACGACACCTTGATTGGTGCGGTTGTGCTTGGAGTACTCTTCGGTTGGGAGTTTGGTCTTGCTGTCTTGGTCGCCTTGGGTATATATGGTGCGTTTAGTTGGCCTTCACTGATCTGGCCAAAACCTTATCGTGTGGTATAGGATATGTGGTTTGCCTTACTTCTCGCCCCTCGATTTTCTCTGCTTGCCCTGGAAGTGGTTCTGCTCTTGCGTTTGTCCAAGCTCTCCTTGCTTCTAGTGCACTTTTGCTTGGTAGTTTGTACATCGCAAGAGGTGTCATGGAAGGCATATGGAGTGCTGGTTCCTGGGTTGCTTGGGTGTGGTATTGGGGTGTCCTTTTCCTTCCTCTTACTTGGACTCCTTCTCTGCGAGCCGCTACCAGCGATGCGAGATCTGTCTTTAAGGTACTGGACAAACCCGGAGGGGTCGTTCATGGAAAGGGCTCCATTGATGGAGCTGGTAGTATCGAAGTCAAGTTTGGTATGTATCTTTGGTTTCTCAAGTGCACTCACTAATCTATAGACATCAGACAATGTGTCTCTTACGTATCCCTACACTGACACGCAGGACCCGGTCCCAACTCTCACTGGTGTTTCATTCGTTCTTCCAGCTTCGTCTGTCACTGCCATTGTCAATGCTCCCGGCTCTCCGAAGTCAAGCATCTTGAAGGCCCTTTTCCGCCTTTATGATGTCGACTCTGGTTCCATCCATCTTAATGGCATCCCTATTCATTCCGTTTCACTCGCCTCGCTCCGTTCTGTTGTCGCCGCTGTCCCCGATATCAGTGCTGAGGGCCGCGCGAAAGCTGTCTCTCGTGCATTGGGAAAGGATGCGAAAGTTGTCCTCGTTGAGGGTCCGTTGGAGCGTGCATTTATCGGTGGCAGGACCGTGGTTTGGGAGGTCGGAACGAACGGACTCAACGGTATTGATAGTGCGGATCAGTAAGTTGATGAGAGTCATCTTTAAACAATGGCTTACCAATCTTCACAGAATTCTGGTCCTCAAAGATGGTCAACTCATTGAATCTGGGCCCTTTAATGAGCTTGTGCAGACGGACGGTGTATTTGCGTCGTTGTGGGCCGACTATGTCGGTGCGGGTGCTCCTGTTCCCGGTTCTTCTTCCGCAACAGCGTCCGGTGTCGCGGAAGGATATGACATCTCGGTTATCAATGCTCAACCTGGTGACAGCCAGAGTAGCGAGGCCCCTGTTACAGAGGCGTTCATTTCGGACTCGCCACGTGTTGTAACTGCATCTATTCGTGCTGCTTCTGTCCGTGCCCCGACAGTTTCAATTCGTGCGCCGTCGATCAAGCCCACTGCCAGTACCAAAGCGGATAGCGTTGCTCCATCTGTACCAGCCAAAGACATCCCTCCTGCTGTTTCCTTCCCTTCTACGTCAGAAGAACCAGTACCAGTTGCGTTCTCGGCATCCTCGGCACCAGCACCTATCGCATTCCCCAAGACCGATGACTCCCGGTCCATTGACAGCGGTTCGCAGGCTCATGTTCGCCTCCCTACATCCATTACGTTTGAAACGACTGCTACACCCCCACGAGTGTCCACACCAGATCCCACTGGCGCTTCTGCTTCATCCCCCAGCCCCGACGCTGAAGGCAAGAGAAAACGAATCTCATCACAGAATTTCCAACGGTTGGCTAGGAGAATTTCTCTTTCGACACCTAAAAAGGGAGCAGGAATACAGAGCATCCCGGGAATCGCTGGCATCGCCGGTGTGTTGAGACGGGACACAAGCATGAAGTCCTCGGACAAGGGCAATGGGGAGAGCGGTGCAAGGGACAGCATTGACGCTGCTGGTGGAAGTTCGAGTGCGCCCGAAACCGCACGGAATTCAGGAGAGATAGGCGCAGAGCGGACCGAGAAGGACAGGGAACGCGAGGAAAAGAAACGCAAGAGAAAGAGTTTCATGGAGGTGGTTAGCGGGAAATGGGGAGAGAGCAGCGCAGTCGCAACGCCGCCGACAATGGACAGCGAGCCACAAGGTCCTAGCAGTGGTGAGGCCTGAAGACGGTGAAGATACAGTGAAGGCTTTCTTTGTTTGTGTGATCCTACTTCCGCATCTTTTCCTTTTTCTCTCTGTTCCTTCTGATGTTAAACCCCTCTGCTTCTTTCCCTGCTCACCCATCGACTGATTCTGTTTTACCTCACATTGAAACCCTCGTATCGCGGATCTTCATTCTGTTCTCATTACTCATTTAAGCATATCTCCAACGATCTATCTCTGTTCCTCATTCATCCTCGACAAGTCTCACCAGCGAGTAGCCAATACCTGTTTTATAGTCATTTTAAGTATCCTGGGTACTCGGTGTTACTAGTTACGACCACTCCACGCCTCGATCATGACTGCAATCCATAAGCTTTGTCCTTCCCTTGACGGAAATGAGATGGGTCTCACCTGAACGCTATCCAAAACGGGTAAATCTTGAGTGCTGTAAATGAGCGTGACCCCGGAATTCCCCGGCGGGAACCTCACGTATAGGTTTTTCGGACTATAGATATCGAAGCGTTCGAATGAGTCCGAGTTCGACCATTTGAAATTGATAACAAGGGACCAACCACGAAGTGTTGGCCACCAATGGCGCGATGCCGAGTTCTCAAAGGCCCGACCTGGGAAATCTGCCAGCCTACGTTTCATGTACATATACGCCTTGGGCCAGGTTCATTTCCCCACGGCGGTAGTTTGATCATTGGCTCAAAAAAGGCAACTGGAGTCTAGATCTAGTCAAACATTTTGAGTTCAGACCGGAGTTTGAACTTCGAGGGGGACGAGTTATAAAGAGGGGCGTCTTCGAAGCCCTATTTCATTCTATCCCTCTCTCGCACGTCCACGTCCCTTTACGTTCGGTGTTTCCGGGTCTCGGTTACGTTCGTCTCCTGTACGACGATTTCAAGCCAAATCTAGTGTATATCAGTGGTCTACATCACCTTCTCGTCTCGATCGCATCATGTCTTCCAAAATCTATGTTGGGTCAGTCTGCCTCCGCACTGAGTACATCTAACTCGAGCTTCTTCTGTCTCTGGCGGAGGGAAGCGAAACTGATTCATTGGCTTTGTTCCCGCTCTCGTATCTGTAGAAATTTGAGTTGGAATACAACCGATGAGGCTTTGCGACAAGTCAGTACTGACTATAGCATGGATCAGAAGATGGCCCTTTGCTATGTTGTCTTGTTTGTCTCCGAATGAATGTCTCTTACGCCTCTTTACTTTCCATGGCTTGCTGCTGTTGCTGCCGCTTTAAACATCAACAATGTCGAAAAATTAGGCTTTTTCACCCTTTGGACAAGTGCTCGATGTGCGCGTTGTTTCCTATCTTGCCGTCAGAAAGCTTATTTGCCGTAACACATCGTCATTCGTGATGATATCTGCCGGATGTAGAGTATTGTCATGCGCGATCGTGACACCGGTCGTTCGCGTGGTTTTGGGTTTGTGACCTATGGCTCTCAGGATGAAGCAAATGCTGCTATAGCAGCGCTTAATGAGCACGAGCTCGATGGCAGGAGGGTCAAAGTAAACATGGCTAACGCTCGTACTGGTGGAGGTGGTGGAGGCGGAGGCTTCGGTGGGGCGCCTGCAGCTGGCTACGGTGGAGGTTATGGTGGTGGGTTTTTCCACCGGGCTGGTGTATTTTCGTATGCTTATATTATCGCTAGGTGGTGTTTATCCTGGCGGCCAGGGTTACCCTGCTGGAGGATATGGAGGAGGCTTCGGTGGCCAAGGTTGGTCTCCTTGTCTCATCACTACAATGGTTGTTGGGTTTTGACCCTTCGGCAGGCGGCTCTTTTGGAGGCTACGCCGGTCAACAAGGAGGGTACCAGGGTGGTGGAGGATACCCAGGGTACCAGCAACAGTCTGGCGGCGGATACGGCTACTAAGTCTAGTACGTAGAAGCTCCTATTTGACTTGTTCGTGTCCTGACTTTGCAGGACCTACAGTTGACGGTGGTCGATCCTTTCTACCCTCTTCCTTTTTACTGGTTCTTCCTTTTCTTCTTTGCTTGCCATCCTCTCCCAACACACAAGGTAGTGCTGTGTTCATGCGGTATGCAAATGTAAAACGAAACACCCGCATGCCGCCGTAGTTCTGTTTTCATTTTTCTTGGTATTCATTTTTCCTCCTTTTCGTATGCACTTTTTCCGCAGTATTCCTCCGTGTATTATTGAAATCACAATCACAATATGTTGAGTCCTCTCCGCCAACATGGGTTGCGGTATGACCTCAGTAACCTGCTTATTACGTCAACGATCAGCTGTCCGCCGCATCGATTGATCAGACTATAGCGGAGGAATGTTGATCGTTCAGATAATCACAAAAATCGGGCACAAACAATTTTTGGGTGTACAACAGAAACGCAGCTACGGACATCGGCATCATCGATAAGAACCAGAATTGTCCGGCGGAAAGTACAGAAATTGAGAATCATGCAGGCATTTTAGCACCACGAGGCAATAGTTCAACGTCGAGGTGGATCACCAACCCCCACCTCCACCGCCGCTGTAACCACCACCACCACCGCTGTATCTACCGCCGCCGCCGCCATAGCCACCACCTCCGCCGCCGTAACCACCGCCTCCGCCACCGTAGCCACCACCTCCACCACCAGAAGGCCTAGCATTTGCTAGATTAACCTTGAGGCGTCTGCCATCGAGATCTTGCTCGTTCAATGCATCGATGGCAGCCTGAGCCTCCTCTTGAGAGGTGAACGTGACGAAGCCAAAGCCACGAGAACGACCGGTGTCCCGATCTTTCATCACAATGGACTGTGTGAAGGGACGGCGACAACATCACGGCAAATCGGATGTGATATTTTTTGAGGAGACATGTGTAAAGATGAATTTAGCAAAAAAAAAAACACAAAGGGAGTCTCAGCCCATCGTCGTGCAATGATAGGGAGAATCCGTGACGAGATCGCGCACATCTGTAACATTGCCGTACTGAGAAAACGCCTATTTATTCATTTCGTTTTCAGAGGGGAAAGAAGATGAGATGATTTGAGCTACGGGGTGCGCAAAACCGTGGGACGAGGTACCGACCTCTCTAAGGGTGTCGTCCGTCGTGCCCCAACTTAGATTACTAGAGCCAATGAGTGAGTCTATGATCGGGATGGCCAAGTGACAGTTAGCTCACCCAACATAAACTTTTGCAGACATGATTGGAGAGGGTTGGGAGAGAGCGATGTTGAACGCTGATTAAGGTTTGACTGAGTTCTTATAGTGGGCCTTTCAGACTCCCCTGCCTGCATTTGGGCAAGTAAAACGTGGCCTGGGAATTTGCCTTGCTCAAGGGGACAAGGGCGTCATGAGCCCACGATTTTGCTCTTATCTACGTTCCTATCCCGGTCAAATCAAGCATTATCGCTGTTCGATTACACCGCCTTGAAGTCAGTTTCCGCTTTTCGACCAATACTGATTGTGCCGTCCTCATCAGCTACAGCGTGCCAGCTGGAGGCTGGTCAACGACTCCAACGTTCGCCCAACGCCTGGTACATGTTGCAGCCTCGAGGCTTCCTATTGCTTCGTAGGGTCTGATAAGACTCACAGCGCGGCTTTAAGCATGCTTCCTGAACACGAACATGTGCTTTCTCGCATTCTTTTCTTGCACGCAGAAAATTGAAATACTTCTGGAACCTCTTTCCTGCTCGCTGGTTCGTAGTCGGGTCGTTTGGGTCACCCATGACTGAATCGCTTCCCCAGGCTGCTGTCCGTAAAAATTTAAGCCGCTGATTCAGACCCCCGCGCCCAACGGGCATATCTTCGCTGGTCTCCAAACCCGTCTCATGTTTCGGACTTTCGGAGGGCTACTTGGTTGTTTGAAGTGCCACAAATTACCAGCGTCTTCAACCGCCACACAGGGGCAGCTTGGTGGCAGGGAGTCACGAAATATTGTCATTCTTGGATCACTTGGCATCGGGAAAAGCTCGCTGGTCAACATGCTCGTCGGGAGGGCTGTCGCCCCAGTGAGCAGCGACATTGGCATCGTTCATCCACCCATCGTGGAATATCCTATCCCTTTCAGCGAGATTTCGGGACACACCTCTCCGCCCCTCCAGTCATCCGATCCTGATCTTATTCTCAGATTCTACGACACGCTTGGGTTGGAACATCGCCCATCGCCTTGGGGTGCGATCAAGGCGTGTTTGAAGCGCAGCGGCGGTGTCGACGTCGTCGTATACTGCATGCGCCGCGGGCGCCTGTCGAGCGAGCAAGTAACGCACCTGGACACCATCTGGAAGACGCTCTGTCGAGGAGGAGACGTTCCTTTAGTGTTGGTTGTCAGTGACATCGACTATCGACGTGGATCCACTGATCAATGGTGGGAGGCGAACGGCGAGCATCTTAAAAACGCTGTTCGAGTCAGATTTGCTGATCACATCTGCTTGAATACTTGGGGCCCAGCTCACCCCTCATGGGAACACCAGGGGGCGAGATACGATGAAACACAGAAGCTTGTTCGTGACCTAGTGATACGCCACTGTAAAAGCCTACACTCTGTTGTATGATCGATTCGGTGTAAGTATACTACATACTATAAGCTCGTTGCTTGTACTATTCATTAAATATGAGACAACTTGGATCTGTGCATCGGAAGTTGGAATCGGTCTCCGGGACCTACTTCTGCTAGTAAGCTGTGAACCAATGGTATAGGATGTGACAACTAATTTCGTGGTGCATAGAGCAACCTAACCAATTCCTCGGCCTGGTCCCTATCCAATCCACAACGATCCTTGAGGTTCTTGACGGTAATTCTTTCCCTCCTTGGCGGGTTTCCAGCTCTAACCATTCCTACAAGCCTTTTCAAGAACGACATGACCCAAGTTCCCTCGTCCTTGCTAAAGGTGCTTCCATAAGAGATCGAATCCTCAAGCATAGCTTGGATTGATTGCCTGGATAGTGCTAGTTTGTCCTGGAGCTTCTGGTCGTTTGGATCGTCCAGCGCTAGTGACGTGATACACGCATGCCCAGCCACCACGCTCGTCTTCAGGTTGTAAGCTTTAAGAAGGCCCTCCCCATTCGCCTCCCACCACTTCTCCATCGGGTCGTGAGTTTCGAGGTGTGTGATAATGAACGCAACAGGGATTTGGCCTTCACAGAGGAACTCTTGGAAGAGCCTGAAGCTATTCAATTCCGAAGGCGTGAGCCGGCCATGTTTTTTACAGAATACAAGCAAGTCAACGCCGCCTTCCTTGTGCAGATCGCGAACGAGGCGGACAGCATTTTCAATTGCCTTTCCGCACACATCGTGTCCAATATGCGTGCCGTTGAGACCTACTGTGTCCCAGATCAGGAACTGGTGCGATCCCGTGTTGATCTTGTAACTGCGGGAATCCAGCGTGCAGCTGTCTATGCCAGAGGAAACATTTGCTACGGCATGTCCAACGACGAGATTGATGATTGAGCTCTTTCCAACACCCGCCTCGCCGAAGAGGATCGCGCGAAAGGGTCGTTTTGGCGATTTGAACTTTTCCACTAGTGTCGTAGCCTCCGGAGCGCTCAGTGGGCAATTACTGCATAGGCCTTGGGTAGCCGCAATACTTCCATTGTCTGATAACAGATCGAGATGTAGCGGGGTTGGATTTTGGGTGGTGGTAGCGTGATTTTGCAAAAGCTCCTGCAGCGCCTGCTTGGATTGATCGAAGATGGAATCAGACTGCGGGGATCCGTTCCGAACCGTAGTGACGCATGCATGTGGGAGGGATTCGATTTGGATGTTACATCGCTGCGCGATGATATTCCTGTTTCGATCCCACCATTGCTCGTGGGGCGCATCAAAGTGGGTCAAGACGAGGGCTATGCGCGCATGACGAGCAAAGAAAAAGTCGTCTAGCAGCCAATAGAGGCTACGAAGTGAAGCGTTGATTGCGTCTTTCCGAGCACAGAGCAAAACAAGGTCAACGCCATCCTGTAAATTTCGCAAGAGGGCGTGCGCCTGTTCGTAAGGGGAGAGCGGATTGAAGTCCTTTGCTTCGGCTTGGTTGAAGCCCATCGTATCCCACAATCGAAATTTCTTCTCTCCGAGTGAGATTGGGTACCATTGGGCTCGCTTGGTACAAGCTTCCACACCTGTGGACACGTTCGCCACTGGCTTATCAGCGAGAAGATTGACGATAGAGCTCTTCCCGCAGCCAGTGACACCGAATAACGCGACCTTGTAAACCCGTCTGTGAATGATGTTGGTTATATAAAGGTCACTACTTCGATGTTCTACTCACTCTGAATCTGGCATGATGGTATTATGTCAGGAGAGCGTTCCAAGTAAGCTGCTGTACGAACGAGTCAGCTCGAACGTACTTGGTGTCGATAAATGGCAAGATGCTTACACTGGAAACTGTATAATCCGGGACCAGTCTGACAGTCACAACTTCGGGGGGCGGCGGTTTGAATCGGGTTTGGTCAGCTCTTTGTGGATTGGAAACAAGTGACTAGGTTTGAGTTTTATTAACCCGAATTCCTTACCCTGCCTCATGTCTCGACCACCGATGCACGCGATTTCCATCTTGGTTTTGCAGTGTCAGTGTCAGAATGGTGCCGTCACTGCTGTAATTTACAAGTTGTAAGTGGTCTCATCCAACTGACACACCAGCAGCAGGACAACTGTCAACATTAGCAGATCCAAGTTTGGAGAGAGGACGGATGTGCAAGCATATTCAAAGAAAGGGGTGGACATGTGGCTGGTGAGTAGGTTTGTACGCCAACGAAACTGCTCAGCAAGCCAAACATCCTCCCTGGTTCAAGATTGAAGTCATACAATTAGACCACTGATTCCCAACCATCCCTCTCCAGTGTTCTATCCGTCATTTTTGTTGTATAATGGATGCAGGAGCTCAAGTGACACAGTACAACATCTCGAACAACACGAAGAAAATATACCTGCCGAGGTTCTTCTACCTCCACGTTCGGAGGTGCCGACCCCGGTGCGTTCCCCCACTTAGATTCGCGTTTCTGCAAAAAGTTCGATGCCTTCATTGTGTTGATATTTTATTAGTATAGCCTTTCTCACCGCCAGCCCAACTTGCCGCCATCTATAACCACTGCCGAAATGCATGCCGACGTTATGTCCATTGTATTGCGCCAAAACGAATTCAAGGGTCCATCATTGGGGTTTCGAACACCCTATTCCCTCACTAAACCGTAACTAATTTGCTTTCACATCTCAACACCAGCGGCATGCCAAGGAACCTCGTTCGTCTAGGATTTATGGAACGAACAAATTTCACAATCTTTGAGGATATATCTGTTCTCATCAGCGCCAATCTGCCATCTTGGCCTCCTCACGTAAAATATTCGATTCCCACCCCCTGCGTTCAGTCAGCTCTTATCCCCGTCGCTCTCAAATAGGTATGTGCACACGTGTTCCCTCGGTGTGCTTCGGTACCAAGAAGCGGGGATGAACAGTGTGACGAGATAACCCCCGCTGCAGGATAATTATCGAGTCACTTTAGCCGATAGCTATTTCTGCTCGGTATCTTATATAAATCCCTCAGTATCTTCACTGGCCAATAGCTCTCCTTCGTCCTTCCGTCAAGTCGTCACCTTTTTTAATGTGTCTTTGACGTCTCATTGATGCCCTACCACGGGGAACTTTGACTCTTACCGCACACCACTTCCTACCCTCCCACATATCCTAGGTTACGTGCACACTCTGCGCAATGACCCAGACACCATCGTAAGTGATGAACTTCTGATGAGGGTACCGACTCACAGGCTTCAAATCGATACCAGTCCCTATGATGATCGAATTCGGCCGGACTCCTACGATTCGATCACTCCCGGGGCAGAGAACTTGCGCTTTGTGGGTGCCACGTAAGTACGAAAATCGACGTTTACAACTCCAGGTTCTGATGATTGCTCTCTGGCAGCCATCCATATTTACTACCACATATGACCCCGCGTCTTGATGTAGCGCACCCATAGTGAGGGGGCCGATACTTTCGTACAAGAGCGTCCCCTTCTGACTTTCTGCCATCCTAGTAATCATATTCCGCTGTCTGACCCGTCATCGCTACATCATGGCGAATTAAACCCTCCACGATCCACG